>JAJONI010000192.1:0-21435 GCA_022190145.1 Pezicula rhizophila
GACCGATATAATAAATACGAATTCCCTGTTTAAAAGAATGGCTATATACTACCGGAGTAGAATACTTCTACTGTAAGGTTACTATAACCTTCACAGTTTAGTCAAAATTTACACACAACAAAGCCTTTACGAGCTTCACCTACTTGATATTAATTAGGTTTCCCACGCCTTGTACTACTTATCATTTTTCTTTCCGTTCTATACCTGCTCAACTATATTTATCACTATCTTCTCGTCAACTCGGATGTGAGCAAGCATCTCAACAGCCAAGTCAGCATGTCTGATGCGGTCTTTTCCGAAGGTCAAATCAATTTCTTCCAAAGTTTTGCCCGAAGGCTGTTCAAGTTTAACAGGATTATTAATGTCGTGGTGTTGAGTAAACGTGCAATAAAATGAATCTGCAACCATACCTCTGGACACATAAAGTAAGAAAAAGGCACCGCAGCAGCGCAAGATAAGGCCATCCAAAGCCATATCTTCCAGCAAAAATTTTGAAGAGCAATTCCACAAGTAAATACAGTGATGAAAGAGAAAAGCCACTTTCCAAATGCGCCTGCAGCAGCACCTGCATGACGAAGTTTGAGGGGTGCGATCTGTTAGCTAATCAAGAAATTGTGTTTCTCTCCCAAATAATGATAGAGATACGTACCCCAGGCTCGTATAACAAGTAAACGCCGATCTACCCATATCCAAATATGGTATTGTAGATGAATATAGCAGCCACAGCAGTCCACTGGGTGGCAAGAGTTGGATTTAGAAGGCCAATCATAGCTACAAAGACGACCATACAAACAGTAAGCCCTGCAGCAGAGTACATCATAACGTTCCGCCGACCAGCACTCTCCATGATGTAGATCAGTGGGATTGTTCCAGTAGCGAATAAGGTGTTCATGATCGCAGCCAGAAGCTGGGCAAGGAATGGTGACGAGCCAACCCGAGAGAAGATGACGGTACTGTAATAGACGGAGAGATTGATACCTGTGGGATTTATAAGTTATGAACCTCTGTAAGGCATGCGTGGTCTCAGTACGAACCCATCATCTACTAGAGTGCTAAAGTCATGAAATATATTCTAATACGTCGGCTACCACGGAGATTACTTCGGTCCTAGATAAGATCAAGAAGTCTAAATCCTCTGTCGTCTCCTTCCTCCAATTTGATACTGGCAATGATTCCTTTCTTCATATTTTGAATAACAAGATTATTTAAGAGCGCATCATGGAGACGGCACAGAACATCATCGCCACTTTCGTCCTGGCCCTTGGCGTAATAGCGTCTGGGTGTATCATGAAGCAGGAACATGCCGTTGCCAGCTATCAGTACAAAGACGATTTGCAATGCAATTGGAAGTCTCTAGCATGGAAGTTTGCTTCTTGTAGTATGATATCCCCAAGGATTTGAGATGGGAAGGAAATTAGAATGCGTCCATGGTAGCTGGTTGTAAATTCTCGTAAAGCCAAAGTCGACCCAATATGCAATAGCGGCAATAGATAGAAGTATCACACAAGTGACAGCGACTTCCGTACCACGCTCTGTAATTTCAGTACCCATCTCAGCCTGATAAGTTGGAACTGAGCAAGAGATAAACTGGGGGTAGAAGCCAGTGTTGCTCTTCCACTTGGCGATAGTCGTACGCCTATGCCAAAGCCCTAGAGCATCGTAAGTTACCACCCACACGATGACAATTTGAAGTGTCACTTACACAAATAATACGAGCAAGAACCATCTGAACTACGGACCATGATGAAGCCTGCACACTTCCTCCGATGATGATAAGAACATTACCGAGAAGGATGCAGTTACGTCGACCGAGTGGCATACCAATGATGGTCACTAACAATGAACAAACCGCGGCAGCAAGCGTATAAGAGGACACAATCATCCGGACCACATATATACCCGTAGGGTTCTAAAGTGTCGCCTTGAAGTAAGGTTTCGTTTCCTGCACACCACCAAGAACTCCTGCATCATAACCATACATGCAGAAAGACTACTCTCGAGTCATTTAGTGATTACTTCTGCGAATGAACAACAGGAGGCTTCCTTTAATTTCACTTACGGTGGCACAACAGATGGCCATGATGCACTTGAGCGTCTTACCTTAGACTTAAGCATCTTTCCGGAACTCAACATCTTAGCAACTCCAGAGGTCCTCGCTTATTGCGCGCCCCTATATGAGTTTGAATAGGGGTACTGTGAGATAAATTAGCCGAAAATAGGCTACCCTGTACGATAGGGGGTATGCAAAAGTGAGCGTCCACCCCATGTCTAGCGTGCCTATATTTACGTACTTTCAGAGCTGCAGGATTAAGACTGCGCACTCTAGAGACGCTGAAACCCCTTAAGCGAGTGCAGGGGGTGGACGCTCACTTCTGCATACCCCCTATCGTACAATACGAAAGGTACATTTGCTTACTTATAGACAAATTGCTAATATCCCCAACAAGGCTCGTGCTAACGAAATTCCTTTTTTCAGGAGACGAGGGTTAGTTATAATGTTGTAAAGTTAGAGAATAGAGACAAAATACGTAAATTGTAGGGTTGTTTTAAAATTACTAGTGAGTACCCTCAAGCCTCTAAAGCAATAGCTACCACCTATGTAGAGCGCATAAGATGGATACGATTACGATAAAATGTACTTGTCCTTGTTCTTTTCCTTGTCCAATTCTATTTCACTATGTCATCTGCACTCATCATCACCAATTTAAGCAATTTTTTCGCAGGTCTTTTCCGTACTGCCAATTTTCATCTGGCATTCAATTCCACTAAGATCGCGGAACAAAGCCGAAAGCCCACGCAAGCTTGGCCTTTTGGAACCCAACTTTCTTCTCCTATTATCATCTCCATCCATATTCTCCACCCCCAACTAAGTGCTCCCGCATGTCGGTAGTATAGCCTGATACCACGCACACTGCTTTGATACGTACCTAGGTAGGTAGGTAGTATTTCAAAGCTGCAGCACCCACCCAGCTCCGTGACGTCCTGACACAAGATGGAGACGATTACAAAGGCGGGGAAACCGCCCAAGAAGCGTGTTCGGAAGGTTTCCAACCTGAGCCAGGAGCAGCTTCAAGCTAAAAGAGATCAGGATCGTGAGGCTCAGCGCGCTTTTCGAGAGAGGTCAAGACTGCGTATCCAAGCTCTAGAGCAGGAGCTGGCCGCTGTGAAAGCCAGCCAGCACACGGGGCCGGCTATAACAGAAGCACTGGCAAGTCTACAAGAAGAAAATCGAGAACTCAAAGCTCAGCTCAGAAGAATCCATGAAATATCTATACCATCTGAAGCTGTGTTGTCACGTGAGCCCGATAATGCCTTGCAGCCAAGTCAAGCATCAATATCAAGCAATGTTAGAACAGCCACAACCCGAATGGAAGAATCCACGTCACTAGATGACATTTCTGGTGGTCAGCAACGACCTGGCTATGGGCTTTCTCTACCTACCAACCTACAGGTACTTGGAATCGATGGGCACAAAAACAATCTTCCTCCATGGGCATCACACGTTTCACTTGCAGACCATGATACGAATTCGCAGATTGGATTACAAGATGACACTAGTAGGTAGCCACCAGTTGCCTCATACCATAAAGCTAATTTTAGAAATCAAGGGAGTGGTTTTGGTGAGAGGCCGGACTCGAGGAGTCTCAATTATTGCACATCCTCTCGCTCTCCAGAATTACCAACAGCCCACCCTGCAGAAAATCCCGTTTCCTGGGCGAACCCTGAGGCCATAGACCAAGTTCCGAGGCATGCCATTTTCCCAAAGCACTTTGCCGCGACGTGCCCACTCGACCAAATCCTTTTGAACTTTTTATCCGCACAAAGGACCAGGGCAGCTCAAGGAACTCCTACCAAGTCGTTACTCGAGGCTCGAATGCCTGCTATTTCAGGTTTGATTGACCCGACTCTCAAAACATCACTTCATTCTATAAGTCGAGTGATGGTGGATATTGTTTCCACGTTCAAAGATACAAATCTCAAAGAACAGTTGGGGTTCTTGTATATTATGTATAGTACGATGCGCGTAAGTCACGTCCTGAATCTGCAAATCTAGATATCGCAGCAATCTTACTAACGTGGTTGGACAGTGGCTGGTTTCCCCTAGTTATGAGACTTTTGACAATCTTCCTACCTGGCTGCATCCAACTGTGATGCAAGTCGTAGTTCCGCATCCAGCCTGGATAGATAATGTTCCCTGGTATGTGGAACTTATGCCCTTCATTCCCGGCTTCTAACGAACAAGCAGGCCGCGAGTACGAGATCTCTTGATTCAAGATCCGGTGAAATACTCATTTGCGAACTTCTCGGAAGTATATGCCAGATTTGTGTCATTGGAATGGCCCTTCGATATCACCGACGCTGTCATGCACCCAGAGCATTACAATGGCGAATATTTGATGAACCCACTCTTTGAAAAAAATATTCGAAAGTTAGAATGTTGGTCTGTCAGGGAGCCTTTCAGGGAACGATTTCCCGAGCTTGCTGCTTTGATGGTAGTTTGAATCTCCCAGAGCCACAGGGCAAATTATGCTTGTCATGACACAACCAGACGTACTCACGACGATGGCAGTGGCCCCCAATTTTAAAATTGTGATACTTGTACATGTACAACATAGCAGATGCTCTGTCATTAGTCATGCCATCCGAATACTTGAAGCCCACATCCGGTGCATCGGCCCGACATACCTTACTCCGAAAGACAACCAATGGGGCTGGAAAATCAAACAATAACTGGTTAATACGAGTAGATTAGCCTTGCTTTGCAGTAGCAATCAAGCGTGAATGGGACTGGCCCTCTTGTGACCATGAGTAATGACATAGGTACCTAATTTGGCTGGGAAGCAGATGCTGGTCTTGCTGAGAAATCACAGAGGGCAGTGTAGCCACTTCACCAGCCAAACTATGGAGATTTCTATCATCTTGTCTCGCTGAACAGCATGAAGTATAAATGCGATGGAGACCGCTTCTAATTTGAGCTTTGAGGCTAGATTCAGTACCAAAACACCAATCTATCACTGCACTACATGCAAAACATCTTATACAGGTCGACGACATACTCACAATGACGGAACTCGTGTCTCCTATTTCCATCGGGAACCTCAAGCTGAAGCATCGTATTGTGATGGCTCCTTTGACTAGGTATCGTGCTGATGAGAATCACGTGCCTTCTCAGCTCATGGCTGAGTACTACGGCCAACGAGCTGAAGTATCTGGCACCCTGCTCATATCAGAAGCGACATTCATCGCACCTGAAGCCGGTGGATTCTCATGTGCTCCTGGAATATACAACAAAGCTCAGATCGATGCTTGGCGCAAAGTTACCGATGCGGTTCATGCCAAGGACAGCTACATTTTCTGTCAATTATGGGCGCTTGGTCGTGCTGCGTTGCCCAAGATCCTTGCCAGAGAAGGACAGAAATTGGTCTCCAGTGGAGATCTGCCGATATCCAAGAACGATCCTGTGCCAGAGCCTTTAACGGAAGAGGAGATCCACGCATATATCAGCTACTACGGACAGGCTGCACGGAACGCCATCGAGGCAGGCTTTGATGGTGTTGAAATTCATGGTGCCAATGGTTACTTGATTGACCAATTTCTTCAAGACACCTGCAACAATCGCACCGACAGCTGGGGAGGAAGTGTCGAAAACCGTGCCAAGTTTGGCATCAAAGTAGCGACTGCAGTCTCGGAAGCCATTGGAGCGGAGCGAGTAGGCTATCGAATGAGTCCTTACAGCCCATTCCAAGGTATGAAGATGGATAATCTTGTTCCACAATTTTCCTATCTAGTACAAGAGCTCAAGAAACTCAACCTCGCCTACCTTCACGTTGTCGAATCACGGATTTCTGGGGCAGGAGATATCGAGGGCTCCGAGCAACCTGATTTCCTAGTTGATATCTGGAGCAGGACTGGAGCAATTATCTTAGCTGGTGGTTTCACATCGGAGACGGCGGTAGAGACCGTGAAGAAATATACAAATGCCAACGTTGCCATTGCATTTGGTCGCCACTTCCTTGCAAACCCGGATCTTCCTTTTAGAATCTCGAAGAAGATAGAACTTAACAAGTACAACCGTGACACCTTTTATGTTGAACAATCTCCGATTGGCTATATTGATTATCCTTTCAGTCTGGAGTTTCAAAGGGAGGCAGTTGTTGTTTAGTTATTCTACTTCGGAGAGTTAGATATTTATAGAGAATATAAGCATGTGCCCATATATGAGCTACCGTACCAATTGGGTTATAAGAGATCGTTTTGGCTTGGTAACTTACATAATTTAGGCAATTGACTATATTTGAGTAGCCTAACTTGAGTAACTCCCTTGTTCTAATCAAAATGATTCCTTATAAGCTAATTTGCACGGTAGTGTAGTGCTTCGCCTTATTGGGGATCCTGCTCCTTTCGCTAAGCGAGCCTTCGTAGAGTACAAACAATCTCAGTCCCGCAGAAATAGGATAGATGGCAGCATGATCTCAATGAACATATCGAAATAAAAAAAAAATTAAAAATTACCATCACACCACACCTGCAAGTGGAGGAGTGGAGTGCCCTATCCCATCAACATCCCAACCAACCAATTATATTTTTGCCATTGCCGAAGCCCAGCCAAGAATCGCCAAGTGGTGAGATCCGCAAAAATAAGAGCTCAAATGTTCTCACGAGAATTAGTTCAACACAGTGCAGAAATATGTTGATTCTATGAGTCCACCCACCAGACTGACGGGTCATAACAGTAGATACAGTAGATACCTCTGTATTCATCTTAGCAACTCCCCGTTATTGATGTTTTTTATTACAAAACTTGCTCGATTAGAGGTTGCTCAAGACCCTTGGAAGAGCTTGGCGACAGGAACTTTTCACGGACCTGCCATCATTATCTTCTCAATCATACCTAACCTTTATCTTCTATACCTAAGTCCTTCCCTTTCTCTTTTTTTTGCTCGAGCTTTTCTTACTGTGTGTTTCGTCTGATCATTTCGCAATATGGCTTCCCTACATCTGAGGCATATTGCTGATCCAGCGACAAGCAATTCGACGCTCCAGCACCATTGGGGATACGCTACACGCATCCTCCCCTGTACAAACGATGCAGGGTCTTGTGCATACCTCGACGCCGTGTACTGGATGCATGATGTATCAATGCTTTATACCTTTATCATGTGGGCTGTCATTGGAGGAATCTTTGTTATTTTCGTGACGCTGCGGTCTATGAAGCCAATTGCAAAGCAAAATCAGACACGAGGATCGGAAGGACAGAAGGAAGGGGCTTTATCGAGTACTTATTATCGAACCTGGAGAGGAGTCCAGGCTTCTATTCGGAGGGTGTTACTTCCAGAGAGTTTTGTTGGCTTCTTTGGCAACGTTAGAAGATTACAACTTGTGGTTCTAGCCATATTACTTGGATATCTTTTGATCTTCTCGTAAGTCATATCTACTTCTTCTTACATCTCCTTTACTAACCATAATACAGGTTAGTAGGAATTGTATACAGGACATGGATAACACCAGTCAAAGCTCACCCGGGCATGTACAACACACGTACAACACTAGGAGGCTTCTCAGATAGAGTAGGAGCTTTAGCTTACGCCCTAACACCCCTAACAATAGCACTCGCCACACGAGAAAGCATCCTAACACTAGCAACCGGGATCCCGTACCAGTCCTTCAACTTCCTGCACCGCTGGCTCGGCAGGGTAATCTTCATCCAAGCTTTCCTTCACACTCTCTCATGGACTCTCATCGAAGGTCGCTTCTATCAACCACAGCCTTCCACATATACCGAGTTTATCAAGCAGAAGTATATGGTCTGGGGCTGTATTGCTATGCTGTTCATCACCTTTTTGTATATCTTTAGCCTGAGAAGAGTCATTAAGATTACTGGTCATGAATTCTTTCGTAAGACTCATTATGTGGTTGCTGGATTATACCTGGGTGCTTGTTGGGGACATTGGAATCAGCTTGCCTGCTGGATGATCGCCTCTCTTGGAATATGGGGTATCGATAGAGGTATAAGGCTTCTGAGAGTGGCACTCATCCATATCGGATACCTGGATGGTGCAAAGGGTAAGCGTCATCGAAAGCAGCCACCGTACATAGAGACTTCACTGATCAACTACTCCAGGTTTTGGATTCCACCCAGCAAAAGCGACAATCCAATATTTCGACGACCCAGACGGGGGGGTAATTCGCCTCGAGTTCGTCCATAATCACGATGTCTGGGCCGTGGGTCAACATTTCTTCTTATGCTTCCCAGCTCTCAGTGTCTGGCAATCACACCCCTTCACAATCGCCTCAGTACCAGCACCACATCCACAAAGCCCAAAACACGTCTACATCATCCGTTGCAGGAAAGGAGAAACTGGAAAGTTAAAGAAGCTTGCATTAGATCTTGCTACAGAAGCTGGTCAAGAACAGGAGAGTCTACTCACTACACCAGTAGTGATGATGGGCCCATACGGGACTGCACTCCTTCCAACGCATGGAAATTCTGGTCCAGAAGTTACTAATATCCTCGCCATAGCTGGAGGTACCGGGGTCTCACTAACGCTCCCCCTTGCGCTCGCAGCAACATCAGCAGCAGCAGCATTTAACAACAAGAATAGTGCAGCAATAGATTTCATCTGGTCTATTCGTCGATCCCATAACGAGCAATGGATAGCCACCGAACTTCAAGAGCTTAAAACGCGAGCCAAGAACCAAAATCTCAATCTTAATATTCACGTCTACGTGACGCAGGAGGACGAACAATCAAATACAACAACTTCAATTGAGAAAGAATCTCAAGAGATCGGAGCCTCAACACTCTCGAGCACAAAATCCTCTTCATCAGTAGGCTCGTTAGAAAAAAGTGGAAGCAAGTCTTATCAAAAGACGTACCTGAATTCTGTACATCCATCATTACAGGATATTGTGACGAATTTCCTAGAGCATAGAGCACATCGCGGATACCGCACGCGGGTGATTGCAAGCGGTCCTGCAGGCATGGGGCATGACCTGCGGGCGGCGGTTGCGCGTGCAAACGATGGAACAAGAGTGTGGAAAGGGGAGACGATATTTGATGTTGAACTGGAATGGGATGATCGGATGGGTTAGTCGAATAGCATGTATTCCCATCTTCGATCAAAACACAACCAGATCTGCTTTCGAGTTAATAGAAAACGATTGAAATAATTGTCATTTATTCAGCGAAAAACAATGACTGGGGGTCAAATTAACATTTGTGCACTTGAAGGCTCATTAGCCCGTATTCTCCGATTAAAAGAATCACAAATGCTACAAAGCAACTACTAATTAGGAGCATGAATGTCAAGACATTGTATTCTAGTAGCTCTAATTCGTGGTAATGATTCAGAAAGCCAACCCCCCCTCCCCCCCAAACGCCATTTTAATGCACCCCGTGTACATTGCATTAAGCCTTGTCTCATGGGCTCTTCTGGCCATTAAATGGATCTAAAGATACTGGGTAGAACGAGAAGGGTGGGATTTTACCGGAATTTCCACCGCTGGCCTAGTTTTGCGTTTGACTCGCTCGGCGAGGATACCACGCAAATAATTGCGCGCCGTTTCGACCATGTCTTTTGGTTCTGGACTCGTCTTTAAAGCATCAAGAAGGAGCCGAATCTGAACCTCGGAAGCGAGATGAGGACAGACATTCTGGATCGCGAAATGTGCAAGACCGCAGAGCGCACATTTCTCTACTCCAGATAATTTCGGGTTTTTTGCATTTCTATTCAACTGTCCTGATTGAGGCTGAGGTCGGACTGATTTCTTGGCAAGGGCAAGGTTTTCTCCGAGTCCTGTGGGGTTTGGGGGTGGGATGCTGTTAAGTGCTCTTTGTGGTTGTGGTTCATGTCTGACTGAAGCTCCCGCGCGGGGATGATTGTTTCCATGACTAGGCCCGGTGACTCTTGGATAGGTTTGGCCTGGGCTAGGAGGTCCTGGGTAGAAGTTGGGAGGGTATTGCTGGTATTGGACTGGATTTTGGAGGTTGGGTGGGTATTGTTGATATTGGACAGCTCCAAAAGGGGGTGGTCCTTGGTTGCTGGGAGTTTTCTTTGCACGTCCTGTTTTATAGAAGCTGGGTGGGTGTTGTTGGTTGGCGACATTATTGGGGATTGTGTAATGTCCGGATTTGGTTTGAGCGTATCCTGACTGGGGATCTTGGAGTTGACCGGCTGTAGAGAAGGGCTGTTAGTGGAATCTTCTTGCTTGATTTTGGCCTTTTGATTCGGTCGCCCCGATACAGAGCTTTCTGCTGGGCACTTTGCACTGCCACGCTGCTTTCCTGCCCCATCAGAGCTTGGCAAGTCAATCTTCTTTGAATTGTGAGTTGAAGTTGACGGGTTCAGATGCTTCTGTTGGGTTGTAGCCGCCTTTTTAACGGCCTTCACCTTGGAAGTAGCTAAACCTTTGGCAGGGGCTTTGGCAGGAGTTTTAGAAGAGACTTTAGAAGAGACTTTAGCAGAGACTTTCTGCTTCTTTGAAGCAGCTGGATTTCCAACTGGGTTAGTTGTAGAGCTTGCAGGTTTTGAGGGTGTCACTGGCTTCTTCCTCTTCGTACCTTGCTTATTTGCTGTTGGTGAACCTGATGTGCGTCTGGCCTTACCAGTCTGCAGCTCCGTAAGATCAACATCATCAGGTTGAGGAGCATCGAAATCGTCGTCGTCGGAATCGATAACACTAGCGAACTCGATATCGCTCTCGTGAGCCCGATGTTTGTTGCTCTTTTCAGGTACGATGTCATTCTGGAGCTCGGCTTTTTGATAGTCGACATCCTAAGGAATTAGCTTTTATCTCATCAGGATGATTTTGTAGTAAATACACACCTTCCGCACACGCTTTCCTCGTCCCAATGTCTGCACATTCTTAGCAGCTTCTGCAGCTGCATCTGCTTCGCGTTGTTTCAAGATCTTCGCCCATACAGACGCATCAGGAACAGCCGATGCAGTATCGGGATCGCCAACGTCATCGCTGAGTTTGTCGTTAGTCCAGATACGAGCGTGTGCAAATGCTGAAGCTTGAATATTATCTTCGTCAGTGCTTGTTTTCTCCATTTGGCTGCGATCTAAAAGCTTGTCAATAGAAGCAGAATCGTAATGGATATCATTACTGTCATCGTCATTGAACAAAGCTTCCGCGCCGTGCTTAAGAATGGACTCTACATCAACAGGAACTTCTTCATCAACCCCCATCGTCTCGATCAATGCATGATCTAGTGCCATTTTCTTGCGGCCAATCTGGGTGATTTTCTCCTCCGCACTGTCCTTGGTCATAAGCTGGAAGACGAGGACCTTCTTTGTCTGTCCAATACGATGGGCACGAGAGAGAGCTTGAATGTCTTGATGAGGATTGAAATCCGGATCCATAATAATGACGGTGTCTGCCGTTGCGAGGTTAATACCGACACCACCAGCACGAGTAGAGAGTAGGCATGCAAAGAGATGTGAGTTCGGGGCGTTGAAAGCATCAATACGCTTTTGCTTTTCCATTGCGCTTATCTTCCCATCTATGCGAGTGAAGGCAAGGCCAAGGCCATTGAGGAAATCCTCAATAATAGTGATATGATCTAAGAACTGACTGAAGATCAAAACGCGGTGGCCCCGCTCTTTTAGCTTCGGAAGCATAATGTCTAGAAGCTGCAATTTTGAGGATGCGTCGATAAGATTACGGTGGACAACCTCCGAGTCTTCAGACTTTTCTTCGATGGCATTGCTAAACATAAAAGGATGACAGAGCACCTTTCTGAGTTGCATTAAGATATTGTTGAGGTTACCTTTCTCTTGTGGTCGGAGGGTAGCTGTAGTTTGACCGAAGATTGACTTGATCAATTCCGGGTTTTTGGCTAGAATAGACTTGTAGAGTGTCTTCTGCAGAACAGTCATCGTAGTTGGCACAATAACCTGGGCCATCGGAGGCAGGAACTTCAAAACCTCATTTTTAGTTCTCCGCATGAAATATGGCTCAATAAGTTGCTGGCATTCCTTGACACTCTTACTGTCCATATTGTTTCCATCATATTTTTGTTCCAGTTCAGCGGCCTTCATGGAAGGATCGACGAATTGAAGCAAGTTAAATAGTTCCCGTAGGTTGTTCTGCAGAGGCGTACCAGTTAAGAGAACCCGGAAGTCAACCTTCAAGGCTTTTAATGCTCCATAGAGAAGGTTCTCATCATTTTTCAGACGTTGGCCCTCATCTATAACCATTCCGGCCCACTTGATTTTCTTAAAGAATGATCTGCTGTCGTCATTCGTTGGGCCTTCGTAAGACGTTATAACAATGTGCGCTCTCATATCCTTACAGCCATCGGGATAAAGCTCATAGTTCATGGCCATATCTCGAGCTGTCTTACCACCGTAGTAAGCAACTACGCGAAGAGAAGGAGCCCATTTCTTGATCTCCCGACGCCAGTTTGGGCAAGTTGAATTAGGAGTGACAACGAGGAAGGGCCAGCACTAATTCATGATTAAAAATTATCTCGACGTCAATGCATAAGAGTCTTACCTGAGGTTTATCCTTGACAAGAGAGGCAATCATGGAAACGATCTGAATAGTCTTACCCAGACCCATGTCGTCGGCTAAAATTACACTCTTAGTTGCGTGGAAGTTCTTCAAAAGCCAGTTGCAACCTGTCCTCTGATATGGCATTAGTTCTCCGCCTTCAAGCGCTGTAGGCTGCCGATCGTCCGAGTACTTTACATCCTTCTCAAAGTCGAGCTTTTCGCGGAATGATTCGATACGGGCCTTCATATCCGAGGCAGGAAGCTGTTTAAAATACTTCCCAGCGATATACTCATTGTATGCTGAGACAAATGCGCTCCACTGCTCAGGTTGTTCCGGCGCTGGACGCTCTTGCCAGGCAGCCTCTTCATAGCCAAGGCCGACAAATTTGACCCATACTTCGTCAACATAACCAATATTTTCTTTGTCAATTTCTTCCGATTCAGCTTCAAACCCATCTGTGTAGGTAACATCAAAGATAATTTCCATGCGCAGATAATCCTCTGGAATAGCTTCCTCTGATGTCCATTTTGGTAGAAGGTTAGCTCCTTCGTCCCGCCGAGCAAAAGAATTTCGCATGGTAGCATGTGTGACTCCCCAGACCCAAGCGCCAGGCATCCATGTGCACTTGAAGTAAGACAACTCTTCCCATTTTATCAAATATTCTTTCTCGTCTTCGGAAAACATGTCGACTGTGTCACCTTCGACATAGGCTTCGCGGTCGGTTGGTCTCCAAGCAACCAAAGTCTGAACCTTCGCTGGTTGCTCGATACACTCCAGGCATTTGTAATCATGATATTCCTTGTGGCGCAATCCCCGAAGTTCATCCTCGTCCTCGAGGTCCTTTGACTTGGACTTGGACTTGGACTTGGAATTTCTGGTCCGGGATGGAAGATGCTCATAATGATATGCACGTTGACAGGAATCGCACCTGAATAGGATGTTTTTCGGGTTGTTAATGAGATCGGAGGCAACGTCTGTAATAGGATCTTGACCCTCGTTCTCTTCCCGCAATTTTTCCTCTTGCTTACTCGTCTTCTTTTTGGAGAATGCTGCGCATGCAGCTCCTGGCTTTTTGCAACCCTGGCAGATATCTAACCGCGGAGCTGACTTGTCCTTTTTTATTGCGAGGCCGATACAACGACGACATTGCATAACGAAGTTATCGTGAGCGATCTTTGTAACCATGTGTTCTCTGCCACTGCGGTAGCCAAGACATACTTTGTGTATTGAAGTAGAGCAGCCTTGACAGTAGATAAGTGGGCTGGTCCCCTTGTTCGAATGCTTGCCTTTTCCATGGCAGACATCACATTCATTGTTGTGGAAGACTTTGAAAGGGTCTTTTTCTGCGATAGGTTGGAAGATCTCCCGGACGCTGATGACTTTCGGTGCAGTAGTCGTAGCTACATCGTCCGCATAAACCACCTCGTCCTCACCTTGTTCTCTCATGCTCTTGCTAGTTTTAGTGGCTCGTCCTGACTTCCGAGTTGGTTCTGGACGTTCAGAGTAATCTGAACTCTCATCGTCGTTTCCATCCACAGGAGCAGAGAACTTCGCACGCCGACGAGTCGTGGCCTTTCCTCTTGGAGGGGATTTGGCTCGTATATTCCTAGTAGAGCGCTTCTTAGGGGGTTGAAGGACAATATCGCTACCTTCATCATCGTCGTCGGTGCCCGGTGTCCCGGCCAGTTCATCCTCATCATCCCCAGCTGTAGCTGGCTTGGTGCTTAAAGACCTTGTCACACGGGTCCTAGAAGGAGGTGGTCTCGACTGACGACCCGACCGTCTTGTTAGGGGCTGATTGTCCGAGTCAGATGTATTTTCATCTTCGTCTTCTTTGTCATGAACTCTTCGTGAAGATTGCCGGGTGCTGACTCGACTGCTTTGCCGATTGCTGAGTTGCTCGACACGACCTCTCTCCAGGCGACGCTTCTTAGATACTCCGCCTGACACATGCTCATCTTCTGATGTTTCAATTAGAGCACTAGAGCCATCCACGTAACCCTCGTTCTTCGTCTTGGTTCTATTGCGCTTGCCAATTGAAGAGGACATACTTGATTGGTTTTCAGAATCAACCAACTCATCACCTCCGTTAGTGAAAAGATCTATGGCGTTGCGACCATTGCGAAGTTTCAGGATGTGGTCGGCTGGCAGCTGAATATGTATTTTAGTCATGTTTTGATGCCGTGGATGTGCAAATAAAAAAGTAAGGGAGTGTCAAGGTGATGGAAAGAAGGAAATAAAGGATAATGCTGAAATTGTCAAAGAGAGAAGAAACTGGATCTGTGGGTTGTGATTGGCTTGTACCAAGATTGGAACCCTTTTGAAAGCTGTGGAAGTTGTCTAGAGCTTTCATCTCTTTAAGCTACTAAACCCGAGCTCATTATTGAATAGCGAAGACAGATCTAGTTCCTTTTGAATATAGTTGGTGCGGAACTGAAGATCAAAGAGGAGATGTTTCGATATAAATCATGGGGCACTGTCTCAAATAGCACTCGGCATTAGGAGACTGGAGACTTCACGTCACAGTGAATTTTGAAAAGCTCGAAGCTGAACGTTAAAGGGGGGTAGCTACAAATTCAAGGCAGATGTTGCATAGAAGCATCAAAATCAAGAAATTTGTGAAGATAGGAAAACACCAGAGGGTACAATAAAAGGAATTGTCTACTCACATCCTCAGTCTTTCCATCCTCATATTGAATTCTGTACCATAATTCCTTATCAGGCCTTTTTACTTCTTCCAAAATTTCGTCAACGGTTGTTGAGTGATCAAAAGCTGTATATTCCCAAGGCCGTGCAGGACCGGACACCATCACAACCGCAACCTTGCTCCCACTGTCTGCAGAGGACGACTTGGCACGTTGCTGACCTTCTGCCACTTCTTGTGTAGGTTCGCGGGGTCGCATAGAGAGCACTGAGGGCGGTGCAGATGGTTCCCTGGAGTGTTTGTTTTTCTGGGGCGTTGAGACTACAACGAGCTCATCTTCGGCAGAGTCGTGGTCTGGATCCATAATTGTATCCGTCATAGGAAAGAACTCTTGGATAGAACTAGTCAATGGGGTTTGGAAAGGAATTAGGATAAATGGATGAGTTTCCTGTAAATACAATTAATTCAACAACTTGACCAAGTTTAACAAAACGAACCAGCTTATTCCATTGTCCTTATATCCACGATCTAGTAATAACTGACGCGTTACGCGACTCGAGAGCGCGTCCTAAGTCCAGAACCTGACTTTCTAACTTGGAGCTGTATTCTTTGTAGTCTTTTGAGAGCGCGTATGTTGTGTCGTGATGCAAATAGATACGATATTAGCCATAGGGAGCTTAAGTGAAAATAGACGTTAGGCGCATTGCTAGCGTCCTACGCACTAAAGTGAGACTTAAATTGATTACCGGGGAAAATATCACCCGACCCCGAAGTCCCGATATTTTCCCCTATCTAGTTCAAGTTTATTTGATAGATTCGAAGACTTTCAACAAGTCACTTTCTTGCAATGAGCCATATTGTACTATCAGGGAGCATCCTAAATCTAAGGACTGGCTCTGTTATACTCCCTCTCTTATACCCTGCTCTATACTCAGTCAGAACAGCTTCCATTAACTCAGCAATCAATCGTGGTCTTCGTCGTACCAAAGGTGTTGGATTTAGGGGAAAGGAAAAGTCTCCAGCAAGCAGCACGAATGCCGATGATGGCGCATACAGCGGTCTTGTTCGAAGAACCGCGGAGCCAGCAAGAGCTCTGGAAGGGCCTCGATCACAATTCTTGATGACGCGCGAAGGATGGGAGGGAAGAAAAACATTCTCGAAGAGTGTGGCCGCCAAAAAGCTTGGACTTGATCTCAAGAGCTTAGAAAGAATAAAGATACGCAAAGGGAAAAGAATTATTGCCGATCCTGTTCTCCAAAAGCCTCACAAATTGTCACGAGCAGCTCGATTCTACGATCCAGATAGCCGTCATGGAAAGAAAAGTACAGTGTTCCAGACCAAACTTGCAGAGGGCAAAATTGTCCCAAGGGCACTTGATGACACCGGCAGCTTGGCGACAGCATCGAAATCTAGTAATTACGCATTTGGAGACGATGCGACGCCAAAGAGAATATTCGACTGGGGAGAGGATGAGCCCACAGAGCGAAGTTCTGAAGGTGGGCCATTTCAGCAAAGAAGGAACGAGAGAAGGAGAGGACAACCCAATGCATTCAGTCAATTCTATTCTACAAAGCCTGGCCAGTTATCAATGCGTGGGAAGCGCTTCAAAAATGATATTCGAGAACAGCCTCGGGATAGCTCTTGTGGAAGTAACGCAGCGTTTCCTCGTATTAGAGATCTCCCCAGGACTCGTTCTGGGCCAAATGATTCGGAGTGGTCTGCCTCAAACATTCCCTCTATGCGTGAGACAGTATCGCGAGGTCAATACGGCTCTTCGTCGTCGAGAGTCAGACTACCTTCAGATGCCCGCTTAAAAGAAAGCTCATCCAAGACACCCCAGTTTTTACCAACTGTGGACAAACGTGTTCCCCTATCCATACCGTATACTACGTCGGCTTCTGAATTCTTGTATGGAACCTCTGTCGTCGAAGCAGCTCTAGCTTCTCGACAGAACCCGCGCAGGAAACTCTACAAGCTTTACATTTATACTGGAGAGAATCGTGAGGATACCGTTCGAGACGGTGATATGGAACGATTAGCGAAGAAGAATGGCGTTGAAGTTGTTCGTGTAAATACCGAATGGTTGCGCATTATGGACAAAATGAGCGGAGGACGTCCGCATAATGGTTACATATTAGAAGCATCTCCTCTTCCTCAACTACCCATCACCAGTTTGGGGGAGATTATCATAGATGGCGACTATCAGTGCTTCAAGGTTGTGGTTGAGCATCAGTCACGCGAGGATGCTGAAATCAACGGTACTTCTGACACAATCAGAATCCCTCGAAGCAGCCAAGGACGACAGCCGTTCGTCCTTATGCTAGATGGCATCGTAGACCCAGGTAACCTAGGAGGTATAATACGCACAGCTTCCTTTTTAGGAGTCACCGCCATAGCCATATCGACTCGAAACAGTGCTTCCTTTACTCCGGTCGTTCTAAAAGCGTCAGCAGGTGCCTCAGAGAATATAACCTTATTCTCGATCAACAAGCCTGCAGGATTTATTGCCGAGTCAAAAATGGCAGGTTGGAAGATATATGCGGCTGTTGCTCCATCCGGAAGGAAGACCTCTGGTAGCCCTGCGTCGATCTCTACCGATGACCTGGAAGATCCACTGAAAGAAGACCCTTGCATCCTAATGCTAGGAAGTGAAGGCGAAGGTCTTCGAAAGAATCTCAGAAGCCATGCAAATGTGGAGCTGTCGATTCAAGGGAGCGGCCGAAGCGGCAGCGTCGACAGTCTCAATGTGAGTGTCGCCACGGGCATCTTGTGTAACGCGTTTTTGAGGAAACGAAGCAAAGTTGAAAAGGCAAGAAGTGTGCTGGATAGCGTCCAGCCCTCTGTCTCAGACCCCAACAAGCTGTTCTGATAGATGGCAGCTTCTTAGTCTAGGCTCGACTTGTGTATTACTAGTTAGGAAGGACATCGGAAACCCTGGGAAATATGCGCTGCAAGCGACGACCGAGGCTGCGATGAATCCGGCGAGCGCTTCACTCGCATTTGTATAACACACCATTTGAGATTCCTGTTGCCTGTGTGATTTGACTATCCTGTCCGCCTTTTTGTTACCACAATACAATTTCCTTGCCATAATTTTACTAGAATATGTGAATGTTTCTTTTTCTTTTTTTTTCTTTTTGTGCAACATTTCTGGCAAGTGCAAAGTTTCTTGTGGCCTGCCACATCAACAACCTGTTGAATGCGAGATCGGCAGGAAAGCCAAGGGGAAAAAAAAAAGTAAAAGTAGTGCCGGCTCAGGCATCATCACACGAGATCACAATCCACAAATTTACAATGCCAAGCACCCAACTGCACCTCCTAACCTAACGAGTGTCAATCTCAAGGGGCATGATTCGCTGGGGAAAAGAAGAAGCAAGGTCGCTTACATTTATCTGATCATCGCTTGATCTTATCTGATGTCTAGCGCGGCTTTTAACTCCACTCTCATACCCGAAGGCATGCAAAAAAGATGCAAAAAGGGACGCAACTTGGACCGGCACCCACGGTTGTCTTCATCAAGCCTTTTACCATACTTCAAAGCTTCCAATCAAGCTTCCGCTCACAATCTCATCCCGCAATCTCCTCCCACTGTTCCACACATCTTTGACTTGGCAGTGACCTTCCCTCTGGGATTATACGAACTGTTAACTTTGACACTTCTGCTCTAGTTCGGCCATCCTCTTTTTTTTTTCTCTTACGAGATGGTGGTGGTGGTGGTGGTGGCTTGTGTAAAGTGAAAAAGCTCTTTCGATTTGTAAATTATGCACCATCGTTTGCTAAGTAGAAGTGGGTGTTGCCGTAGGTACTGTATTAATCCCTCACTTAAAAGAGAACAGGCCGAGCTCGTGTCTCTATTCTCTTCGTCGGTCTGCTTCTCTCTATCTCTCTCTGCCTTCTGTCGCTGAAGTTGTTTTGTGCCAATTTTATTTTCTCTCCATTATCATCTACTATGAACGCTACGGCGAGTGCAGCGGCTGCTAAGAAGGCCCAGACAGCCCTGGCCAAAGCCATACGGCAGAGGAACAATGTCAACGCAGCCAAGTTCTTTGCTGCTGGCACCGTCAGCATGATGGCTCTGTTCATTATATTTCACTGGACTCGCTATATTTTCAAGCGTTACGAGTCCAGGACAACCGGCGGCCACACACCGCTGGTGAAAGTTCCAGTACTAATAACCAGGTAAACGGTTTCCAGCCCAGCTGATACATCATGTCTTACTTAGACTCTGCAGGAAAGCTAGAAATCTCCTACTTCGAAAGGTCCCTGGCTTTACATCCCTTGGTCATGCTCTCGTCTTTGTTGGATACTTTGCGACCTGTATCGCCATTGCATTCACAAACCTTGATTGGTCTACCTTGAACAACTGGGCCAAACGTCTAGGCTGGCAAGTAGCGCTCTGCTTATATGGAACTACTTGTGACTGACAAAATCATGCAGGGTGGCTGTCAGTAACGTAGCTCTCATCACCTTCCTCGCGTTGAAAAACACTCCATTGGCATTCCTCTCAGCCTACGTACGTATCCAGCTCTTTCTCTTCGACCCCCGATCTAAATCATGTTTGTTTGTTCGTCACTACACCCAAAACACAGAGTTTTACTCCACTTTACTCCGAAACCAAGTTATATTGAGATATACTGACTCCCCGATCTTGAACAGTCATACGAGCGCCTCAATATTCTACATCAGATTGCAGGATATGGCACCGTCTTCTGGGTCATGATGCACGCGGTAGTCTATATTACAGCATGGTCGAAATCAGACTCTCTACACGAACTCAAAAAGACCGCCAACGTCATGGGAATTGTGGCCGGCTTTGCGATGCTTATTATTCTCAGCACCTCCCTCCTACTCCGCAAGCTTCGTTATGAGCTTTGGTACATCACTCATATTATGATGTTTATGCTCATACTTGTCGCAGTTGGAATTCACCGGCCTCTTTTTAGCAAGAGAACCGTCGTGATTGTGATCTTTACAGCCGGCATCTGGGTAAGCGATCGAGCCCTGAGATTCTTGAAGATCTCATTTTTCAGCTTCGGAAACGCAGCAACGGTCACTCCTCTCCCTCATGGTGGAACCCGTATCGTTCTACGCAAGTCATCATCCCGTGCGAAGCCAGGAAAGCACTGCTTTCTTTGGATCCCCAAGGTTCGAGCAACGGAGACTCATCCATTTACTATCATCTCCAGCGATAAAGGCTCTCTGTCTTTCGTTGTGGCAGCCTATGATGGTTTCACTCGTGATCTGCACAACTACGCTGTTCAAAACCCTGGCGCCTCGCTTAAGGCCTCTATTGATGGCCCTTATGGAACCATGCCAAACTTCGCTGCCTTTACAAAGCTTGTGTTGATTGCTGGCGGATCAGGTGGAAGTTTTACTTTCGGTGTAGCTATCGACACCATTCGCAGACTCGGTAATTCCACCGCTACTACTATTGAGTTCATTTGGGTCGTTCGTGAGCAAGGTATGTTTTAGATTCCAACCGCCGCAATCTCAGATGGCATACATGTATTAATCACCATATAGAAAGCATAACATGGTATAGCTCAGAACTCCAAGAACTTATCGCATCCCACCTCGTAACTCTCCATATTCACTCTACCCGCTCCACCTCAACCACAATTCCTTACACCATAACACATACTCCCAAATCATCAGCTCCCTCCCTGGAAGATGATGAAAAAGTCTATCTATCAGGCATAGATACCAACACTGGCACTCCAGCACCAGTTGCGATTGACATTGATGTCGAGAAACATCATGATACCACAATCTCATTTCAACCTAGATCTTTAACTGTTCGTCCAGGACGCCCTGATATCAGTGGTATCATCAAGGAGATTATTGGGCGGGCTGATAGACATGATAGAGTTGCTGTTGTAGCTTGTGGACCGGATGGTTTGATGGCTGTGACGAGAGAGACTACTGCCAGGTGTATTAAGAGTGACGGACCCAGCATAGAATTGCATTGTGAACAATTGTAAGTGGACTACCCAAACTATCGCTTTGGGGACTCATTCTTGTTGAGATGAATTGCTGCTAATATAGCGTTTTTGTAGTGGTTGGTAGATTTCTTGGATTGAGTAATTACATAGTAGTAGAAATGATTTATGGAGTTATGAAGTAGATGAATAAGTAGTACATTTAGACTAGCCGGGAGGTTACTCATGAGAAATAGACTTTAGACTTTATCATACCGTATGAATTGGTCTATAAGAGATCATTTTGATTATGAAGCAGGGTCACTGAGTTTCCTAAATCAACTAAGTTACCCAATCAATCTCTTATGTCTA
>JAJONI010000192.1:21445-34074 GCA_022190145.1 Pezicula rhizophila
AGATAGCTATTCAAAATGGTCTTCTATAAACCAATCCAAACGGTACGTACCTACGCGAGATGCACTAGGAGAACAGGTACTGCACCTTAAAATATCTGATCTATCTACGTCACCATGTACTTCGTACTGTACCTACATCTATATCACAAAAAATATGCATTAACCTTACTCGCGATAAGCATTTCTAAGGCATCAAGATTATGCGCTTGTAAAATTAATGCACTTTTACAGTAGTCCCGCACTCCGCATTCTCTCTCACCGCGCATGAAAAATGCGCATGAAAGATATAGCATAGACAACTTACTCCGCACAGTAGTAACAACCAAAAAAGAAAAAAAAAAGCAACGTCGCCGATTCGGCAAAAGGTTTCGGGGATAAAGCTTACCCTGCCCTTGTGAATCCACCCACTCACACTTCAACGCTTTACCTCAGAACAAGCTGAACAACCAGACTCGCCGGAAGTTTTCGCAATGCAACCCCCCATCCATTCATCTAACCAATCATAAAATTGTTTACAGTAGTGTGGATAGAATATTGCTTACTAGATAGAGGAGAGGCTGGATTCGGTGCCCCATGGATACTCCGTTTGGGCGTTGCTTACACAGCAGCGAGGCTGTCCGTCTAATCCATTTTCTGATATCATCCAGCTCAGTGTTACATAAAGTGATACTACAGTCCACCAGTGGCTGACTTGGTTTGTTTTCGTCTTCTACTTTACCACCCCCTTCTTTCCACTCACGTTGAGGAACTCCGAGATCTGTCGATTTGAAAGTTACAGCCCAAAGCGGAAGTTCCAAGCATTGTTTCCGAATATCGTCAACAGCCATGAGCCGGTAGATCCGATCAAGCACAGGGCAGCACATTGTGATAGAAGCTTTCTTTGCGAAGCAGCTTACGCCCCAGTTGTAGTACAAAGTTATGGGAGCACATTTGAGGATTTCTTGCAATTTGACCCACGGATAACAAATATATAAGTAGCAACGAAGTTCCAACAGAACTCGACACAATTTCTTCAAAATGTCCAACATATCCGAAATGTCGGGTCCCAACATTAGTTATGCTCCCATTTATATCAACAACCTCCCACCAGCTATTGAGCAAGTGGCCCACGACTTCACCAAAGCAACAGCTTTCCTCCTAATTCCAACAGAGCTGCTCTATTTCTCAATATATTTCCACTTAAAAGGCCAGGATCGGTTATATAAGTACCTTACCTTTGCATCGCTCGCCTTTTTCTGGATATCTCCATGGGTAGCCCCAGTATCCTGCGGGCCGTTTCGTGCGCTACAGAATTTTGGTGGTACGTAGAAGCTACGGTGGCCCTCTCCACAGTTATACTTCGTAGATACTTACTGTTTCCAGTGGCCATTGGGTCTATGAAACTTCTAGATATATGGGCGCGCAGGAAGTCCTTACCTACATACACAGCCAGTCGTAGGCCACCACCAGACGCGCTACTTGCACTCATTCTCCTGACAGAATTGCGCTATGAGTCGTTTACACCAAACCATGTACGCCTGCCGCGAGAGCAAGAAAATTTTAACGAGCCTCTGCAGCTTGGAATCCACATCATCGCATTTGCTGTCTTGCAATCACTTCCGCAAAAGTACCCAACAGTACTAGCCTTTGAGGTACTTTTAGCAATATACATAATTTGGACAAGTATGCAGTTACTTCTTCGGTATAAGAGTAGTCCTGCTCTGTTTGGGCCGCTGTATAAAATCCATAGTCTAACGGGATTCTGGTCGGAGTCCTGGCATAATGCATTTGCATCTCCTTGCACGTCGCTGGCTTATTCCCCACTGAGATATGGCCTTCCGAGAATGGGAGTGCCAATTCCCATAGCACGGTCTCTTGGTGTGCTTGGCGCATTCACCCTAATGGTACGAATAATCTTTTTGCGATGATAGCCATATCAAATGGTGTGTCCCCGAACGTGAAATCGACAACTAACGGTCTTTAGGCAATCTTCCATGTATATGCACTGGCACCGATTCTCACAAGAGAAGCCTTAGTCCGCGTTGCTTTATTCTTTTTCTTCAATGGCATCGCCACAATTTCGGAAGCCGCAATATGGGGATACAAGAAGCATTGGCTGAAAACGATCATGGCATGGACTTTTGAAATCGTAGTCGCAAGCTGGGCTGCTAAAGAAATGAACATTCCAAATGGTTTGTCAAGGATACGATGGAGGGAGATGTGCGAGCCTCAGAGCTATTGATGGTTGATGATAAGAGATGAGGTTTTACGGTTCGAGTCTACTATGACCGAATTTTATAGATTAGCGGATGATACCCAAGAAGTAAGAGCAATAGAGAAATGTAGCGAAATGATAGGCATCATTGAACCAACGCTTGTTCGTACGGGGCTCCACGCTGACCAAACCGCAGCCAGATTGACTGACTGGAAGGCAATTCGGTGATTGGAGGCAGATTCTACTGCGATAGCAATAATGTGAGCCCGCTATAAGGCTATTCGAAGATGTTGGTTGTACTTCGTAGGTGCTTACTTTCGGGTACGACCGAACCTAGCCATGTCCGCAGCTTAGGGGCTCGTCTAGCCAATCAGGAGCCTTTCGGGGCTTCATTGACAAGGCTGCAAGAGAACTGACATCTTGACACTCACTTGCTCAAGCGCCGTCTATCTTGTGTGAATTTCGCAGATATCATGGATTTATGATCGCATAGATAAATTCGATGTCCTGATGTGACCCATGTTTACACAAAAGTCATGGAACAACCGTCGTCAAGCTCCAAAGTTACAGGTACTATAAACATCTATAACGCCTCTCTCCGTACTAACAATTGTCCATAGTTGAGTACTTTGATCCTCATGGAGTCTACCAGCTCTTGTCGCCCGGGCTTTTGCCACGACTGCCTCTGCGAAATCTCCACTGGGAATCCCACGCTGGGCCACTTCGCTCTATCTCCTCTCTACACGTAGACCTTGTCCCCTCCGCGCACGACACTGCAAATACAACCGCAGCTAATTCGGCTCCCGTAAGCAATTCGAGCCTCTCTCGGGTTAGGAGCCAGGATTCTGCCAGCGGCGATGATGGGTTCCGGACACAGGCTTTGGGGAAAGCTGCTTTGGAGAGGTCAGATTCCCGTGCTGGGCCTACAAAACAAGTTCCCAAAGAGCGTAGGCATCAAATACCCGGCCTCCGACAGACGCCTTACTTAAGGGTGTTTTTATTACGATGTGATGATAATGATTCGTACAAAAACCATGCTCGAAAAGAGGTACGAGACTGGATAAAGGAATATACGCCACCTGCTCAAAGCACAACAAAAGTCAGTAATCAGGAGAATCATGATGCCTACGAGTGGCTTATAATACACGTTATCGTCCCCAACACGGCTGCCGCTACCCAACCCAGGACCAGTGGGAAAGGTGCAGAGGGCTCTGTTTCGACTGCGGAAAAGGCTGCAGCACGTTGGCGAGGAGGTGGCTCTACCACCATTCTCGAGAAGTTACGTGCAGATTTTAATGGCTCCTCCAAGTCAGCCATAGATAGAATTGCACAAATTCGCATTGGTATCAATGATGTGCCTTACGAGATGCTGCCTCGTGTGGTACCAGCAATCCCTGGCTCATACAGTGAGACTGCGCATGAGAATGAAACCGCCTGGTTAGATCTCATTAATAAATTTAAGTCCCAAATATTAGCTTCATTCGATATGCGCGTCAGCCAATACGAGGAAGATATTAGGGAAAAGGATGCTCAGAGGTCTTTGCCAGGCTGGAACTTTTGCACATTTTTCGTCCTGAAAGAAGGCTTAGCCAGAGGTTTTGAGAGTGTCGGCCTTGTTGAGGATGCACTCGTCGGCTATGATGAACTTTCAGTGGGACTCGATGCTATCATTAGAGAAAAGTCAACAACTGGAGTTGGTGCTCAGCACGGTGGCTCATTCTTGCCGTATACCGAAGATTTAAAGCTCCAAGTCGAGCGAGCTAAGGCGGCATTCTTGAAAGAAAAGGACTCTGAATCTTCTGTTGTTGAATCCGAAGATCCTATTGACTTGCAATCAACGGGAAGTTCTTCTGTTTCAGAAGATGAAATCCCTTTGGACGCAACGAAAAAGAGATATCGGGAGCTTATTCTCTCTAATGATGTATCAATCTTTGATTTCCGGTGCTATCTCTTCGCGCGGCAACTTTCACTGCTTCTTCGTCATGCGAATGCGTGGTCATCCCAGGAAGAGCTTTTGGCAAAGTTGAAGGAGCAAAGAGAGTCGAGCTTACAGGGCGTAGCTGCCCGCAACCCGACTTCGAAGCCATCTGAGGATGTTGAGAATCTCGTAATGCTTGGTGAGGTGTGCAAAAGAGCCATGAGTTTTGTGGCCGTTATTGGAAGCATTATGCGTGAGGATATTTTGGCCGCTCAAGCTCACAGTCAGCAAAACCTATCCACAGACAGTGAAAAGCATGCCCCCAAAGTGGGAAAGGACCCTGTCATGACCAAAATTGTGGATAACATTGTTGCCTCGTTTACTTTTGGAATTACGCAACAAATTCTGGCTCAGACGTCTACAAAATCATTACCAATACCGCCTTCAACGCTTGCACCTCCCAGCAGTAAGCTGGGTCTAGATGGGCATGAACCTAAAGCAGCAATTCCAGAACCCAAAACGATGATGCATCCCGCGAGAAGTACCTCTCTTGCAATCCGTAGTCAGTCACATCGAGAACCACCCAGTCCAGGGGTTTTCCCAGGTGGACGAAGAGCCAGCCTACCAGATCCAAGTGCTACTTCTTCAAATTTTCTTAAAAATGGGCTTGAAGACCTTGCTGCACATAGAGCGGAACTTTACCTGCTCGCTAGGAACGTGCTGGAAAGGGTAGGTAAAGACCGAGGATGGAGCGTCGGTTGGGCTGAATTGGCAAATGATAAGACAGGAGATATAGAGGATGTTGATCTTGAAGAAACTTATTTCACACCCAGAGGAGGAGAGAGTGGCCAGTCCAGCACCTCCCATCCACTACATGGAATTAATAGCAAATTACTTCGGACAGCACTAGACAACCAGGATGACTTTTACAGACTCTACGAAACGTTGACAGACAAAGCGTTGCGACACTACACCGTGGCGAGTCACACACAATGTATACAAAGCAGGATGGCCGACCTTGCTGTTCTCAAATACCATCTGAATGATTTCGCAGCTGCAGCTTCTTACTTCTATCGCATGACTCCCTTTTATGGGGAGGGAGGATGGGACGAAATAGAGCTGAACATGCTCAAGATGTACGCAAAATGCCTGAAAGAGCTACAGCGTAAGGAGGACTACATCCGCATAGTATTGAAAATTCTAGCAAAAGCTGCAGATATTGAAAAGGAGAGGCTGTTGCATAAATCTGCACTCCAAGTGGGACGTTTGGATAACTTCGGTCATGACACTACTGAGATTGATCTTTATATGGTTGAACTACTGCAGTTAACAAAAGCGCTGCAACATGAAATTCACGTTCCATTGCAAAGCTTTTTTAGTCGAGTCGAAGTAGATGATGCACCTCGCTACTTCACTGACAAGGACGGCATTTCGCTAAAACTTCGACTTCGGTATCTCCTAGCAGAGGAGCTTAATATTGAGAAGGCTCGAGTTCGGATAGTAGCAGCAACTGGCGAGGCTGGAAGGGAAATCTGGCTGGAAACTGAAGGCGCAGTGCTCTTCAAGAAGGGCTTCGTGAATATGCATGTTCAGACAAATGTGAGTAGACCTCCTCTAGATCTTACTACCAGAACAGAGTACTTATAATATGTAGATGGTAATACCGGGCACTTACTTGGTCACCCATGTTACGCTCCACGCAAGCAATATCCTCCTAGACTATGTCCACGAAAACTCCAGCCCTCCAGTGAGCAGATCTGAGGCCTTCTTCAAATCTCCGAAGCTCCTCATATATCACCGAGCCGAGGCGTTCGACCTCAAAATGTTTGCATCTAGGTACATGCATTTAGATCGTAACCGGTCGCTGGAGATTGAGCTATCATCTGGGTGGAATAATGTTTCCAAGGGAGAACTCCATGTTCGGGCAGCGACAGCTGGTTTAAGAGTGCAGACCAGTCAGGTAAGTGTGATCAGTGGAGCAGTAGAAATCTTCCAAAACTCTGAGGTTGGCGTAGTGCAATTTGGTTCCCTTGAACCAAACTCGCACGCCAAACTCCGTATGCCATTTACTCTCGAGCATGAGATCAATGACATTTCTCTCAAATTAGAGGTTTCTTATACTACTGATAAAGGAGACTTCTTTTTCGCCACAACTCCTACGATGTCCATAATGCTACCCTTGGGCGTTAATGTGCAGGATGTTTTCAAGCACAAGGCACTCTTCTCTAGATTTACAATATCGTCTTCAACCGACAGTCCTCTACGACTCCTAAGCTCTAAGTTGGATAATTCGGAAGTGTTCGAGGCCGATTGTGGATTAGGGATCACAAAACCCGTAGTGATTTATCCTCAACAGCCGGCATCTTTACTTTATAAAGTCACGAAAACAGCAGCACCTACTTCGGCAGCTCGAAACGATCCAAAGTCATCGCTTTCACTCGTGCTACATTACATTTGCCTCGAAGAAGAGATTGATCTTGCTGTAACTCAGTCTTTGAGTCAAGCATTGAAAGATACACCACTTTACCCTTACGCTCGCCTCGTAATACCTACTGTGCTCGGTCAACTCCATGCTAATATGTCGCCGTACGATCTCGAACGAATTGCCGTTTTGAATGAGGTATCAACATCCACCCTGACCTCCATTCGCTGGCAAGATCATTTTGCTGGTCTGGGCCGATCTCAAGAACAAGAAAAGGACACCGCAACTCTCCTAAGTGAACAGCTTAAGAAATGGCTTAAAGAGTCGCCTAGGATCAACCTCTTGCCGATATCTCTTAATCAAAATGCAATCGCCGGAAGTAGATCAATCACAATTCCAGTAGATATTCCTTCGGTGACTGTAGTACATACAGCTGACCTTCGCCTCCTGGAGAGCTCGACGGTCGTAGCCAATACCGCTGTAGCAGCAACAAATCAACCAATACCGGCATCTTTACACGTTAAGTGGACAACTACTTGGGATACAGAATCCACCTCAGAGCAGCCAGAATATTTGGATTTTATTTATGAAATCTTGGCACCGTCAGATACATGGCTCATCGGTGGCAAACGGAAAGGTCACTTCAAAGTTTCGACTGGTTCTCAAAAGAAAGGACAAAAGAAGACCTTCCCAGTGATATTGATTCCTCTAAGAGAAGGATATCTCCCATATCCACATGTTGAGATTCAACCTGCTCCTGTAGTGCGACCAGCGAGGAGTGGTCTCCCAGGAATTGCTGGCACTGATGGCGAAGAGGCGAAGCCGGTTGTCACCTGCGAGACCGACTATAAGAATTCAGGGGAGACTGTGAGGGTCATCAGTGATGCTAGAAAAACGACGGTTAGTTTAGACGCGAGTGGTCCTCAAGGAGGAGCGTGGCTACTCGAAAGCGAGAGGAGAACTGGAGGTTTAGTGACTGGTTAAACGGTCTTCAGCTTGAATGCATGAGTTCTCTTCGACAGGTACTAGCCGACTGTAATGCGATCTAAGTATTAAACAATGAAGATATTGGTTGGTGGTTCTTATAGAACTTTATGTAGAAGGTAATATTCTAGTCGTAGATAACATGATCTATGCAAGCGGAGAGGCTGTGGCGACGATGACGTTAAAATCGTATGATTCATATTAACGAAGGTTAGAAGTTGTGCTAATGACGGGAATCGTATATCTACCTAACTGTGACATTTCGAGAGTCATTCCACTATTTTTTTTCTTCAAAAAAATAATGAGAGAGACACAGAACTTTGATGGAATCTTCCTTTACTGGGGCCCGCAGTCACGAAGGGTCCTTGCAGAAGTGCTTGCAAGGTACGGTACAGTACATGATGCATGTGGACTTGAGGTCTGCGCAGCTTCCAAGGATGATGATGGTATTACAGAGAGAGTGAGGTTGTCTTCACGATAGGGTAAGATTACTTCATCCTTCTCTTCAAACACCTAACTTATGGGTTGTTTTATTATTATGATTATAATTATTATTATTACTATTTGCCTTGTACGGAAGTTACGACGAAGAGTCCGTCCCGATATCTCAGTTACTGGGTGCAGCATGATCCAATGAGCCTCAACTAATTGCAGGTTAATTATTTCCAATGTCGGGGGATTTGAGTAACGTAAACAACCATGCTTATCTCTCCCCCATACATTTTCTATTCCCAGCTAACCCTGGTTCCGCTATCTTGGCCAAGTCGGTTACCCAGCGGCGAAATTCTCCCTTACCCTTCTTCCCCCCCCCCCTTCCCCCAAAGGAACCCTGATAAGAAAAAGGGTGTTAGGCTTAAAAGGGGAAAACAATGCAGTAGCTCTTATAATAGAGTTAACAGCAGGCGGACCCCTTCTCGCCTAGAGTGTTATCATCGTATCGAAAGCTGGTACTGTTTTAAAAAAAATAAAAAAACAGGGACGATATGGCTGTCGGTCCGGCCGATTGTAGATAGCGGAACAACATGCTTGCTCTCCTGGATACCTGGGTATCTTCGCGTACATGGCGACATCCAAACCACTACTGCTGCATCTGCATCCTTAAAGATCTGATGTGCCCCACGTGTGGGTGGAACCACCTAAGCTACAGTACAGGCAGTCGTTTAAAAAGAGTCTTTAAAAAGAGTCTTCCATCCCTCTCCTCCACTTCTACTACTACTATTACTACTACTACATTCCATCTCCATTTACTACCGAGACCAATCCTCAATTGGACCACCGTCCTCTTCTCATCATGGACGACGACAAAAACAAGACCGTCACAGCGGACTCGGCCTCCAATGAGAAGAATGCGGTACCTGATGAATCTGGTAGCTATGCTGCTAGCTATTCTGGCGGCGATGTTGCTGTCAGCCACAATGTCGACGGCTTGAAAAGACATTTGACCGGCCGTCAGATCCAGATGATCACCATTGGAGGCTCAATTGGAACTGCCCTGTTCGTGAGCATTGGGTCAGGTCTGACAGCCGGTGGGCCTGGGAGCTTGCTAATTGCCTTCATCATGTATTGCTGCTGTTCGTAAATCCCGCTCATTTTTCCTCTCCATCCAATTCGTCGTCAATGGTTCGGGGCTTTGTTATATATCTTCAAGATGTATCTGCTACTCTCTAGACGACGGAGACACTAACGCTGATTTAGTTCTTGGTACTGTGAACAACTGTATGGCAGAAATGTCCGGTAGGTTCTATCTAGATTTGCTCAGGTCTTTTTTTTGGGGGGGGTGATCTACGATACGGACCTAGTGCCTTAGATCCTGTTTTCTTGGTTATTATTCCCTAGATTATTCAGGGTGACTGCTTGGAGCCGACTAGTGTCTTCTCTAGAGTGTGGTCAGGCCCGTACCTGAGAAGGAATAGCACAGTTCAGTCTCGGCCATTAGTATCATCAGTCATCTCGAAAATACATCATGTCCGACGGCTTCGTATTGTTGGAAATATTAATAAAGATGCCAAATTACTAACAAAGTGTAGTCTTCATGCCCGTCTCTGGTTCTTTCGTTCGTATGGGTAGCAAATGGGTAGACGAAGCCTTTGGCTTCATGTTGGGTTGGAACTTCTTTCTATATGAAGCAGCTTTGATTCCTTGGGGTACGTTTACCTTGGCGAGATACTCCCGAAACCGATCTCCAGTTTGGAACACAACATGCCCCAATTCATTTTCGGCACAGGTACTAACTCACATGTGTAAACAGAAATCAGTGCGCTAAACCTTGTCCTGACTTTCTGGAGCGACGACATCCCCATTGCTGCAGTGTGTGCCGGCTGTATTGTTCTCTTTGGGTATGCATTCATAATCCGCTACTCTTGTTCTCAATTGACTTTTTCAGTATCATCAACTTGGTTGCTGTCAAATGGTATGGAGAGAGCGAGTTTTGGCTCTCTACCGGAAAATTGATCCTCATCGGTATTGTCTTCTGCTTTACGTTTATCACCATGGTAAGCCATCCTAGAATTTCATCTCGGGGTAATTCAACGAGAAAAAAATATGATCTTTCGGATCCGCCTAAATGCCTAGTCTCCAAGCCAATGCTAACTCAACCAAGGTTGGAGGAAACCCCAAGCATGATGCTTATGGATTCAGATATTGGAGAAACCCTGGAGCCTTTGCCGAGTATGTCACAACAGGAAGCCTAGGCAGATTCGAAGGCTTCCTTGGTTCGCTCTTCGAAGCCGCATTCACGATTGTCGGTCCAGAATATGTAGCAATGATGTCCGGAGAGGCTGCTCATCCACGCAAGAATCTGAGTCGTGCTTTCAAGACTATCTATTGGAGATTCGGAATCTTTTTCATTGGTGGCGCATTGGCTGTTGGAATCGTGGTCCCATACAATGACGAAACACTCGTCAATGTACTCTCGGGTACCACTGGTGGTGGTGGAACAGTATGTCAAATTTCCTTGTTTAAGACACCTTTTATGAGCTGCAAGACGTGTTCCCTGAAATTGGGAAATGTGTCGAAGCTTGTGAATCTTGTCTTAGCCTCCTGGATTCTCATGAGAGACGTAATACTGATGCAAAGACTATCTAGGCAGCTGCCAGCCCTTATGTCATCGCGATGCAGAACCTTGGTATTGGAGTCCTCCCTCATATAACAAATGCTCTTCTAGTCACTAGTATCTTCTCTGCTGGGAACTCTTATGTGTAAGTGGATTCAAGTACCTTGTCACGCGTAACCAAGACTAATTCGATATAGTTATGCGGCTTCAAGAACCCTTTACTCTTTAGCTCTTGATGGGCACGCACCTAAGTTCCTTCGCAAATGTACAAAGAAGGGTGTACCAATTTACTGCTTTGCCGTTACAATGATCTTCCCTTGTCTCAGTTTCCTTTCCTTGGGAAGCAGCTCAGGAGAAGTCATTACCTGGTATGTGGCATAGCTATCTACATATACATGGTTCTTGCTAATACTTATCCACAGGCTCGCCAACTTGACAGGTACGTAATCCTCACACGAGGGAGACTTTCAGTTCAGACCTTTCTTTTATCTGAAAGGTAATACTGACTTTAAAAAACAGAGGCCTCTCAAATCATCGACTACATCTGCATGTGTATAATCTACATCTGCTTCCACAACGCTCTAAAAGCCCAAGGTTATGATCGTAAAGACCTACCTTATGTCGGTTGGGCACAGCCATACTGTGCATGGTTCGGACTCGGTACCATGACCTTCACGGTCGTAATGTACGGATATACAACGTTCCTTCCAGGATGTAAGTTTCATCCCCCCCCCCAACATAAAAAAACCCCCAACTCAACGCCACTGCCACGGCAAAAAACCAAAATAACTTAAACTAACCCAAAAATAATCCAGGGTGGGACGTCGGAACCTTCTTCTCGTATTACACCATGGTATTCGTAGCCATCTTGACGTATTCATTCTGGAAAATCTTCAAGAAGACAAAGTTTGTTAAACCTCATGAAGCGGATCTGGTTTGGGAACGTCCTGTTATCGATGCGTATGAGGCGAATACTGTTGAGAAACATATCGGCTTTTGGCAGGAGATGAAGATTATGATGGGGTATACGAAGGTTGAGGATGGGCATGGAGAGGCTGGTGGTGTACATTAGTCTTGTTGTAACAGTATATCTGGGATAGAAAGAGAACCCAGAGTTTTCCCCCTTCTTTTTGGTAATGCGATTATGATGATTTCTTGCTGTGAATGAGGTCTCCGTTAGAACTTCGAGGAGCATACAGAATTGCTACCTAGGTGTGTGTAAGTCGGTTGATTACAATGTCTCTTTACACTTCAACCTCTACTTCCCAGTTGACAAAATAAGCTAAAGTAGAATGATGTAACCAAAGAAGAAAAGAAGAAAAAAAGAAAAAGAAAAGCAAACTTAGCCAAAGACCATTCTTCTTAACTACGAATGATAAAAGGTGAAGAATGAATGGTATACATAGCAAGCAAGCAGCTTTTCTAGTTAATGCGTTATCAAGACTCTACCAACCAACCCACCAATCACATACCTATTCACTAAACCTCCGTCTCCTCCCCTTATTATCTCACAGTAGAAAATTACATCATCTTCTCAGCTCAGCAACCACATCAACCACATCAACCCTCGCTCGCACCAACCACGTTTTCTGTTTCCGTTTCCGTTTTCTGTCTCTGCAAACCTTCTGTATCCTTCGTTAGTCCGAAGTCTCAATCAACCAAGCATCTTCCTCTCTTATATGATATGCTTGATATTGTTGTCACTTCTTATACTGTGTTGTGTTGTTGCTATGGTTGTGGCTATTATTGTGGCTATCTAAGGAGAAGGGAGGGGAGTGAATATTTTGTTAGATTCGAAGAATCTCGTTGTTATTTCGTCTCTCGTTGCTTGTTTTGTGGTTGTGGGAGATGGTTGGTTGGTTGTTAGGATTTGAGTGGATGGATAGGGATATGTGTGTGGGTTTTAAGGGGGAGATTTGTGTGAGAGTAGGTGCTTTAGGGTGGTGGTGGTGGGATTAATGGTTCTGCTAGGTTGGAGGTATATATATGGTTATGGGTCTCTTTTCGGTCTTGCTTTGATGTGTGTGGGGGGGTGGGTGGTTGGTTGCTGGGTTTTAAA
>JAJONI010000193.1:5450-34049 GCA_022190145.1 Pezicula rhizophila
AGAGCTGACTGCGTTATTGGACGGAGGAAACTGGAATTTCGAGAATAGATTGTTTGTACTGCAGATGCAAAATCGGGGGAAATTGCTCTACTCAGCTCAGCTCACAGATATGGTCCCCGCGAATGTCTAATATCTCATGGGACGCTCACAGAAGATTCATCTGTGAAGTATTAAGACATTGACTGAACTGAATGTATTCAGAGACAGAAAAGGCGCCGAAGCTTATTGATTCATTCTAAGTTATTAAGGAAAATCGTGCCTCCATTTCAAAGATGCCCCCCAACGTTCCTGGAAGAGCTTCTGCCAAGATAACGGGAATTTCATAAGTAATTTGAGAAAGCCGTGAAATCTCGACCATAAAAATTCCTAACCACAATCATAGTTTACTTGAGAACTATCTACTTAGGTTTCCAATTCGCCTCTTAAGGAGGAGTTGGGTAGATTTTGGAACCAAGAGGAATAGGCAAATCGCTGTGATCTGGAGTCGTAGGGATTTCATGACTATGGATCCAATTCTCGACAGATTCCAAATCGCGACACATGTGCCAGTTATTGAAATTTGCGAATGGATCTGGGCTTTGCACTATCCACTGATGGGTAATGATACCAACATCTGCGTTACACACTAGAAACCGTGAGCTTGGACATTGTTGAATTTCTGGGGGGAAAAGGACTTACTGATGTTCTGACGTAGTATCTCGATGCAATGCGCTACATTTGAAATTAGTCAAGAAAGTGAAAGTATAGCAAAAATTTTTACTTAGGTGAAGCTTGACAGTCCATGGACTATCTGTAAATTCTTCGGGAATGTGTTCCGGTTGCATATAATAATCCTTGTGAATACCCTTTCTCAGAAGATTAAGGCACTAACAGTTGTTAGAAAAGGAGATATTTTCACATTCAAGGTAATACCTACATGTAATTGGTGACTGATTTCCAAGAAACCAATGTACCCCCCTCCGTATTCTGGAGTAAGTCTTGAAGCATCTGGATCTGCTCCGTCAAGCTTCATAAACTCATCTTCCGGAATACTGGCGTATTTGACTAGTTTCTATGCGTTAGAAACATTAATGCTGTAGTTTAATTATCTTACCGTAAGCCCACTTGGCCCATGCAGCGTCAACTTCCGGGCTCGGATCTCCAGAATATTCCGATTTGAAGCCAAGGGTTCCGTTGAATTTGACCTTCTTGTAATTCGAACTGATCTCCTTCAGCACAGGAGCTGGTTTTGGGATCAGCTTAATTTTCTCTAACGAATAGACTGGTACTTACAATAGGTAGAAGTGTGTTCCATGCATGTCTAGGTTTTTCGATCAGCATTTTGAGATCAAGAAGAGAAGGAGAGTTGCTCTGAGAAGGAAAGTTTCTCTGGTGAACTAGAGACATTCTGAATGTTCGAGATTGCATGAGATACTCTCCCAAATGCTTGAGCAAATGGGGTGAGAGGAGTTTCGAAAGATTGAGTCTTACCCGATCGAGGTTTGGCCTAAACTTCAAGCCCAACGAAAAGAAGATAACATGGCTTAGAAACAATGTAATCAAGAATGTCCAAATGATTACTCTCTTAGTAAATCGACGTTGAAGTTTCTTAAACTGTCGTTCGAAAAGGCCTCTGTATTGCTTTCCTGTTCCGAGTAGGCTGTGATAGGGGCTGCTGCCGGCATCAGACTCGGAGATAGTGTCTTCATTACGTTTCTCGAGAGAGACACGGGCGTAAGAGGCTGGGTCATCCAAATATGCTTCTTCCATTGTGAATGACTATGCTTAATCAAAAAATGAAGTGGATATGATGAAGAGGTTGGAGGAATCGAGTGTAGACATGAAGTGGGTGAGAAAGAAGTTGGGAGGACCAGCACCTCTTACATTATTTGGTAGGGGAGATGGTTTCTCGGCAATAATTTGTGGCAACACCTTTGACAACACAGAGTTTGTTTCGTCGTCTGACCGAAGCTAACGATATGGCCGCTTAAACTAACTCTATTAAGGCATCCATCCATCAAATTGCGGCAGTTGACAATATGCATGCTATCAAGTAAAAATGCATGTACGAAAAACGGGCGGAAGACAACTCATTGGACCTTGGCTCTAGTGTCTTTTGAGAAAGAATAGTCCAGCCATGTTCACGCGAGCTATTCATCTGCAGTATCTTGATGGAGCGGAAAGATAAAGCATGTTACATCCGGGGTTTATTCAGGTTGGCAGACTGTGGAGCTTTCTGCTGAGAGAGTTTCTACTTATCTTGGCCGCATCAATACTAATGCAGATGAATGCAGATAGGCTATGCTGTTGGCAGACACATACTGCCGATCAGTTTGGAATCAAAAGTTGGAGCCACTATTTCCAAATCAAGAAGGAGGGGAGGCAAAAGGAACTTTTCAAGGATTCTAATGCATTCAACTCTTCGAATGCTCTAGTTTGAAGACCTTCCTGAACCCGCTCCGAGAGCCGGACAGCTCAAGGCGCAGTACAGGACCTACCCGTATAGGTAGGTTGCTGCAATAGGATAAGAGCTGGAGCAGAAGGACCTACTTAGTAGCATGCTTGCATTATGTCTTAGCATCCCGCACCAGACATCTTGCTTACTGCATATGAACTAGATATTACATACAGATTGTAAAGTCATGCACTACAGACACTCCTGAGCACGGCATGACTCTTGCACGGTAAGAGAATGTGTATTTTGCCTAAGGGTAAGAAAGTGCAAAGTTATTTGTGAATGATAAAAATTCCAAAACTAAAGGTCATGGACATATTTTTCTCTCTGACCGTAAAAGGGGAGAAACCCCCGGTGTTTTTTATTCTTTCAATCATTCGACTTCCAAAATCTTCACTCCATTATCTTCAAGAATCCGAGTAATTGCCCACACTACCAACACTTCACATCATTCTCAGTGAACATGGTCCAAATAACCAAAGCACTGCTCATTGTAGCGGCATTGGCGTTCACAACGGCAGCACCGGTTGCTCATGATGGAATGGCAATGGTCGCTGCGCGCACCAATAGCTACCCAGGTGTTTCCCTCGCTGGAGACCCAGATGCTGTTGAAAAGCGTACCAACAGCTACCCAGGTGTTTCCCTCGCTGGAGACCCAGATGCTGTTGAAAAGCGCACCAACAGTTACCCAGGTGTTTCCCTTGCCGGAGACCCAGATGCTATCATGAAGCGCACCAACAGCTATCCAGGCGTTTCCCTTGCTGGAGACCCAGATGCTGTCGAGAAACGCACTAACTCTTGTATTTGAGCTCCCTCTCTTCATCTCACATATTTAGGTATTCTAATATTTTAATAGACCCCGGAGTTTCCCTTGCTGGAAATCCAGATGCTGTTGAGAAGCGCACCAACTCCTGTATTTGAGCTCCCTCCCTTCATCTCACATACTTAGGTATTCTAATATTTTAATAGACCCCGGTGTTTCCCTTGCCGGAGACCCAGATGCTGTCATGAAGCGTACCAACAGCTATCCAGGCGTTTCCCTTGCTGGAGACCCAGATGCAGCTGCGTAAAGGCCTAGCCTTCACCACGTCGCCTCCTCTCCCGAAACCGTCGGCAAGCTTATAATTTCAAGGAAGTGGGTGGGAAAATAGAGGGGCCGTACAATGCTAGATGGTGAACTTCATTTCTTTTTCTATGTCATGGGGGTTTTCGCAGTGGAATTTCATAAGCTCGTATACGGGTAGTTTGACTTGAGACTATCACAACTCCTGTACGTAGGCCAAGTCCGAGTTAGCGTCAGACTTTAGAGGTGGAGGTTGAGGTGGATATCGAGGCGGATATAAAGATGACTGCATAGTTCTGAGATTCCTCCGCTTCTAATTGAGCATTCATTTGATCTTGATGCGGTCTTCTACCCGAAAAGATGAAGTGAGGTTGAAATGTCTTGGCAGTCCGCGTAGCCTAAACCCACAATGGCCTAGTCTCTTTGACCTTAATTCAACCTTGGCTTTCCAGGTTTGTAATTTTACCATTGGGTTTTCAGAATAATACCCTGACGGTTTATCACTACCAATCTCTATGCTAAGACAAGCCTGTTACTGGATCCTTCCTAAGTACAGCAATCTTGAGTTTTATCCTTCATTCCCTCTGCAATGTAACCTTAGTACCTAGCACATACAGTAGTACAACATGATATGATGTTCTAGACATGTACGAGCAAGTCCATTAATAGTGCTTTTCAGAAGTCTGAACGCTGCATATATTAATCATTATCGCAGTTAAGTTACTGTGACAGAGAATATCCCTTTGCCCGTCAGTGGGAGCGACTTTTAGTGCAACAGGGTTAAGCGAGCTACACAGTCAGACCGGGTATCTCATCGGCTTTTGGAGCTTTTGCACTAAATGTCGCAATGACAGGCAAAGGAGTAGCAAGGAATTACGTTATGTACTTACGTAGCACTCGTGCAACTTCACAATGCAAATAAATCCTATTTCTGTCTGTGCGTAGCCAACCGGTTATCGGTATTAAAAAAAGGGACTTTCTAGTTAAGTGACTGGCTAATGACCCTTGATTTTACATAGCTCAAACGGAAATAGGGTTGATTTGGGATTATAGCAAAGGAGATAATTATCATTCTCTCTAATAGTACTCGGTAATGGCACTAGGTAGATCTTCGCTTAATCCCTTTCCCACCAGAATCCAACCATCGGAGGAAATTTGGTAGTCTTCAGTTATCCGATGTTTTGTGACTTACTGATAGGAAACACGTTCTGACCGGCCTTAGTCTCAGTAGTAATTGGATGTGCTGTGATAACGAAAATCGTATTTTTGTGTTAATGGGAAGGTGCTCGGCAATCGCTTGTCTTGATGGAACTGTACTTGGCAGTTGAATTGTGGAGTGACGACCGGGATTTTGACAGAGAAAGATGAGTAGAATTGTATGACATGCAAATCTTCGAAAGCCTGGGTGGCATTAGCAATGCTTCGAATGCTCGCTGTATGCATTGACCGACTTGGCCTCGTTAACACTGCAGATTTAGCGGATGACGATTACTTCTCCGCTACGACGATAAGGCATGACATATGGGCAAAAAAAATCCCCATCTGTGTAGCCCCATAGTTGTATACCGTTTCTAAATACACAACAGACCGCTTCACAACCTTCGGCAAATAACGGTTGCTGCGCCGCAAAAGCACTTCTTTCTCCAAGGCTTACGAGAGATCTCGGCAAATAAATTACAAAGTGCATCTGAATCTATCAGTCTAGATTTTTTGGGCTTGCTAAATCTACGATTTCTCTTCTACTGATACTCTATGGGCCGCACAAGGTGGGGGGTGGGGGTGTATCCGGGGGCTTCTCGCTTCGTGCCGACGCATGCAGCAGTCTTATCTCATCTGGGTACATGGGCGCCATGGTTACCTGCACTTTGTCTTTGACAGCAGCCTCATATGCAACTTCCTGTACAAAGGGTCTACCGATAACTATACCGTATATTTTAATATTTAAGGTCTAGAATATTTATTCGGTAGTAATAACTCTTATCTTGCCGAACAGCATGGCACTTCTCGCCGCATTGCTCATCTTCGCTACGCTCGCTTAATCTCGATCTAGTGATAAAGCCTAATCATTGGCAGTTATATCTGCAGGTCAATCTGCATTTGTACTACCTTCATGGATAAATGAACTTTTCCTCTGGCTGTATAGCGTGCATCTCGTTTATCCGGGGTACTACTAGTAAATAAATACTCGACGACAAAAGATATCAAGCTCAATTCCAATATCCACAAAACCAATCATCTCCGAGACAACACAACTTCAGGCTCATTCATCACCGGCCACGAATTGTCTACCTTACTTCCCATTTTACCCAAATAGGCATCTATTATCCCACTTCTTCACATCTCAGCACATCTCGGCTTCTATCCCAAGATGGCACAGCATTTCACATTGCAGCCCCTTCTCCACGCGGACATTCCCGTCGTCAGCAAGATCACCGCGGATGCCTTTCTTGTCGATCGACACACGGTGATGAAGGGGCTAGGCAAAACCCCTTACAACATGGAAGAAATCAGCAGGTCAGGCCTGGCAAATCTTATCAACTCCGAGAAGTGCGTCTGCATGAAAGCTGTCCACAACGAGACCGGAGAGATCATGGGATGGAGTTCATGGGGATTTCGTGGATTCGAACCCGGTGAAGCCCCCAGGCTGTCTACTACAGAGCAGGAGTTTGACCCACGCGATAAGCCGGTCTGGAAGGATGAGAAAGCCATAGCAGACGAAAAAGCTGCTAAAGCCGACGCTGCAGCTGGTCAGAAGACCAACGATAATGTTACAACAGAGGAGTCTGCCGATGATGATGACGATATCATCAAGCGTCTTAACGCTATGGAAGACGAAGACATGACTCAATGGATGAAGAAATTGATGCCCGAAGGCACCAAGTGCATGTTTGTAAGTTCTCAACTTCTTAGAGTGAATGCATCTCTTGACAAATGCGGAATGGGAGGGTATCTCACCTCGTTGGGAACACTTCCATCTTCTCCCTCGCTCTTGCTTTGCAAAAGCTAACTCCGAGATTGTGCCTTTAGGTTGTTTCCTTCTCAGTGGCTCCTAAATTTCAGAAGCAAGGAGTTGGAGCTGCTCTATTGAAGTGGGGAACCGATGTAGCAGACAGATTCCAGGTATTTGCCTGGGTCCACAGCTCAGTACCCGCCTACAAGTCTTACGAAAAGGCCGGGTTCGAGACCATTGGGACTCTTGACCTTGATCTCGATGAATGGGCGCCTGCGCCTCCTCCTAAGGAAGAAGGTGAAGGTGCCATCTGGGGCCGTTATCTCATCCGCTACATGAAGCGCCTCCCAAAGAAGCCTGAGTGAGATAGGGATTCTTCGATGAAGGATTGCGAGAAGTCTTTTCACAATGGCATGCAGAAATACGAAAGCTCTTGAGTTTTAGATGATTTGATGGATTATGTTATTTTGAGGGCTAAATTTTCTTGCACGCTGTTTCTTCAGCATACATCTTATACCGTTCCAATAAATCAGTAGTCAAAAGCTCTCTCGCCTGTGGCCAAAATGAGAAATGTGAGACAATTGCATGGGTATCAATAATCGCTGCTGTAGCAAAGTTAGACGGTTTTTTTCTACGCTCAGAAAAACTAATAACTCACGTTTTCCTATCCTCTTTGGGATTGTAACAAATAAATCTATCTCATCTTGCAGACCAGGCAAGTCGTTGGCGACACTGCTCCCCCAAATTGCTACAAAGTTTAGGTTGTGTCTCTGATACTGGAGATTCCAAATCCCTTCACGGTTTCCAGTCCAGTACTTGGTTAGTTGGTTATTCTCTAGGTTCTCCAAAAAGCTGTAGTGTTCTTGGGCAGCAATGGCCCATTGATGATGGATTCCCATTTCAGCATCGTATACTGCGCCAAAGATAGGGGTCTTGAGGAGGTTTTTGGCATCAGGTGGGAGCGGAAGCCAGCGGTGTCCTTGAAAAGGAGGACCACCAGGTACCCCAATATCGAGGCCACCGAAAGGAACTTCGGGGAAATACCATGGGGAGTCTGGAACTGTTGGGTAAGCTGGAAGTTCTGAAGCCCTCCAGGATGTCAGATTCTTGCTATGGGGAGATTTCATTGGTGGTGTTGGCTCTGGAAGATATGGCAAGATCGCATTTGTATGGAAATGCTGCCAGTTTGAGAGGGCGCTGTTGATGAGATTTGCGGAAACTAAGTGGGCTTCCGGGTGCTGAATCAAAGTGTTGACCAGTCGAGGTATGGCATCGTCATGAATGTACACCTAAAAAGATTGTTAAGCTTAGGAAACTTAAAGGGCCCAAAATACAATCTTACGATATCGTCGTCAATCTTAATGTACATGGAATCTTTATCTGTAGCGTGTGCTAGAATCGAGGCTCTCCGTCAGCAGCTTGACAATGAAAGGGAGGGAAAATATCCTAATTATCTTAAAGCACTAAATGTTCCAAATTGGATAATCTTGCTTAGAAAAACTCACCCCACATCTCATCAAAAAGATTCAGTTTCCTGGGTTTAATCTTCACATAAGATTTAGAGGTAGTGAGAAGATAATCCAAGTATTCAAGGTCTCCACGCCTTGCCGTGTTTGCCATGAAATGAACCTCATCAATGAGACCACCATTTTCAGCGAGATTTCTTTTCAAATAGCAGTCGAGAATCTCAACATATTGCCGTCTCCCATCTACAAATAAATCAGCAAAATTGTACACGATACTGAGCGAGGGGTATTCACAAAAGACCATGGCGATAAGCTTAAAGCCCTTGGTTTTCCTGACTTCTTGGGCTTCGCCAGATGGTTTGAATATGGGCGTGGGCGGCTTGAGAGTTTCAAGTGGCATGAATCGGTATGGAAGGTTCGGTGCCACTTTTCCCATCAGCAAGGTCGAGGTCAGGAGCAAAAATAGTAAAGCCAGAGCGGCGATCGCCACTCGAACATATTTGAGTTGTTGACTAGACATCTTGCGTGCTGTTATAGATGTCCAAGGTTCAGAATTTCAACATGAGCTAAAATTAAAAAGAGTTTTGGGTTTGAAGGAAGCGGAAGAGAATAAGAGAGGAGAGGGAGGAGATGATGAGGTAGTGGTCTGGCTTAAGTAATTCAATTTCCAATTTCTGCATGCATGTGTCTCTATCCACGCCTATTCAACAAAAGGTACAACACTCCAATTCCAATCATCATCATCTTGCCTCATCCACCAAACTACGAAACTATGCAACTATATCAAATGAACGAAATTCAATGCCTCTTTCAACATTCAACATTCAAGACTCGACAGCACCACTCAATGCTTCAAATATCTGATACTTGGTTCTGGTTAGCCAGTGAGTCTGCTGGTTCATCCCATACACCAGCCAGAGGATTAGCTCTGTGGTCCGTTGTGTCATCGAAAACTACACTCATTCTTCGTTCTTCTGCCCAATCTCTAATCTTGTCAAAATTACGGCAAGTGTGAGGAGTATTTGTCATTTGTTTGGCCTGCTTGTCGCCTGGAATCCATTGCCAAACACTGACCGATGTATCACCGGTACACATTATTGATTCCCGAAGGATATCAAAACAATGAGGAATGTGTCCGAGAGAGCGGAGTGCAGCTTCATCGTAAATATCTGGGTGAAGCACTTTTCGGATGGTGTCCTACAGATACGTTAGCTCTGCAGTCTTTCCGGGTCGTTCAGAACCCTTACCAGGCAATGAAGACTGTGAAACACATTTAGTGCTGCGTAATATCTCCCTGGAAGTTGGGTAATGGGCCAGGTTTTATTAGGAATCAATCCTGCTTCTTCTTCCGTTAATTCAAGTGCGAGTCCAGCTATGGCGATGTCAGTATTTATTTCTACATTGTAAGAGTAGCCGTCACTTAAAAGAGTAACTCACCAGAGTACAAGTCTTCCCATGCTGCGTCAATCCTTGGATCACCAACAGGACCGATGAATCTGGTGTCAGTTTGATGGGTGAAGACTTTTTCTTCGTATTCGATGAGATGCTAAAAAGTGAGAACCTTGGAGTTAGTATTTCCAAGATCAAGAAATGGGGCGGAGAAGAAGGATGGGATATTTTTTTATGATTTTTTTCTGACTCTCAACTCTGAATGTTCAAAATTACGTGAAAAATCCAGCCATGAATGTGTGAAAAACTCCCACATCTACAAAAAGGCAAGCATCTCTCTAAAAAGCTAAGAACTTACGTTCACAGGAGCTGAAATAGCAAAGTTAGTTAGTTCCTCGGAACAATTTTCACGAAAAAAGGAACACTTACTGTAAACAAGTATCGAATCCAACGGCCTGGTGATATAAGCGTAGGCGTGAGCAACAGATAAGATGAAAATGATGACCCAAGGCAACCCAGCACTGGGAGAGAAGAGACTCTTCAAAGTCGAAAAGGCTCGAGCTCTGAATCTAGCCAGCCGACTCTGACGTTGTTTCCATTCAAGTTTCTTGGTAGCATCCTCGATGTCGTCATCATCGTCAGATTCAGGGCCAGCTACGGAATTATACTTGGGCTTCCAAGATAAAAGTGATGAGAACGCCATTTTGAAGATTGTCTATGGTATATCTCTTGTCGAAGAAGAGGGAGGTGTTTGGTCAAGTGTAAGAAAATGTGGGAGAGGAGAGAAGGTTGGAGACTTTCCACTCAATTTATGCAAGTCCAGGTCAGATAACTGCTGATAGGCCCCTACCATGCAAGCTCTGTGAATATTTTATTGGTGGATATGGCAAGAGATACGACATATGCCATGCATGGGAGGGAATGCATGGGAACGCTACGCTTTCGACAGATTATTTGCGGTTCATGTGGATCTTTCTTAGAAAAATGGTTGTAGATATCGGTATCTTAGTCATTTTAGAATGATTCCTTTTTTTTTCAAACGTTTCCATTTCATAATAATTTCAAATTACTTTTTAATGATTCAGTCAAATTGAGTAAGACAGCTCATTTTTAAAAAGCAGTGTTTCTAATAGTACTATATTATACCAAATTCCAGACTATCTAAAACTTCATCCATTGAAGTGATCAGCATCAGTGTTGTCATTATATCTAAACCTCTCAGCCCATTCATACAGCTGATCGTAACTACGACATTGATGGGGAGAGTCAAATCCATCCACAGAGTCCCCCCCTGAAAATCCTTGTAGACGACTTGTGAATGGTTCTAATGTTGTATCTGCTGCGCACATAATACTTGAACGCAAGTAATCTATACAATGTCGTGTGTGGGGGCCTGGTTTTGAAATGCTCCCTTCCAGGGCTTGGTGGAATTCAGATTGTATGAGATACTAAAACCTGTCAGTTAAATTCAGATAAACTATACATTTACTTACGAGACAATGCATCTGGTGAAAGGCGGCAATACAGAAGCGTCCAGAGCCGTCTGTTGGCATATCCTGGATGAATTGTGGAATGGGACCAACTTTTTCGAGCTCGATGGTTGAGATGTATCCTTTTCCTTCTTTTCTACTTGTCACTCATGCCCTATCTAAAAAGGTTGCAAAGAGTCATACTTGGAAAAAGTCCCATCCAAGCTTCACGGCTTCGATTGGAAGGTGGTTGTCTGTATATTCCTTCTGGTTTGAACACAGACTCAAATGTTCCCACTGTTGATGTTAACGAGAGTTACAACAGCTTTAAATGCCAACTTACACTGAGGAATGGCTAGTCCTGGCAGAAGTGTTTCATTTGGCTTGTGGGGAGTTCGGGAAAGTGCAACTTGATGTGTAAAGACAGTTACAAGAACAGAAATGGCTGAACTTAAAACCGCAACAAGTGCGAGTTGTCTAAGTGAATGCCCTCGTTGTGTCTTTTTTGACATTGTAAATGTCTCTCTCTCGGTCTTTGGCAACATATGGCCATCTTCTGAGGGTTCAGAGGAGTATGACATTCTGCTTGACATTCTGCTAAAAAAAATGTTAAAGTTGAGAACACTGAGTTCCACAAAGCATAAGGTGGAATTGATCGAAGTCAGAACGTCGTCCCCAAGCTCGAAGTAGTTTCTAAAAGTGGTTAGACTGCTATGTGTGCCAATGCTGCAGATGGCCAGAAACAATTGTCAGCTGCGCCTCACAGTCGCTTCAAATCTCTCCCTAGCTAGTTCTACGGCTGGCTGTACAGGTGCATAATCCCATTGCATACGGCATGTAACCTCACTGCAGAAGGCATGCAATCCACGTAGATGTGGAACCCGTTGAAAATATTCCTTTTCGGAATTTGATCTGAGCTTCTTTTTTTGACCGGACTAGGACTTTATCCTCGTGCAGCACTAGTGCAGGTAGATGGCATTGCACAGTCCTCGCTAAACGAGATATACGTGAACACCTTGTTATGGAGTCATGATCTAGACTAATACTTATGCACTGGGAAACTTGCCTAAACTATTTTGATTTAGAACAAACTTTGATTACCGTAAAGACTGGAACCTGTATTTACTGTGAAAATACCAACCGACATTGACTATTTGAGTCTCCGAACTTTTACACCCCTGTCACTATCAGCATTCGACATCTCCCAGCTTTCCAAGCCCCTCTGTAGAAATTCAAACTTTTCAAACCCACCGCCAAAACCGCCAAACTTCTCCTTTGGATTTCAAATTGTATTTGGCTTGAGAACATCAAATAAGTGGTGTCAAAAATCTAAGTATGAGTTACAGGTATCAATCACCTATCTACTCACCAAATGAAGACGCTTTCATACTAAGTCCTTCGATGCTCAAGGCCCTCTGTCGATATGAACTCTCTCCCACTCAGAGCAGCCACGGGCTACGAGGTTTTACTAGCAAGCGAAGAACACTTCCACTCGAAGCCCATGATTCAGAATCACCGAAGAAAGTGGCACATCATCACAATTCTTCTCTGGATATTTGTCGCTCTGTTATCTCTTTGGGGTACCCTGAATCTTTTTTCGACGATGTTGAATCATATCTTTCCGCCAAAGGAAGTGGATTGCAACTGTGGCTCTTCCATTGCGGAAGCTCTCTTGAAAGGCTGCAAATACGACGCCATGGCAACCTCTTGGCTTCCTCCAGCTTGTCGTGACGACGAACTATCTGCGGAGGTGAGTCTCAGTTTTCGGAGGGGTTTTACTTCTCTTGGCAGATAAGTATTCAGAGCTAAACATCTCAAAACTTTCAAGATACTCTCCTCTCCTTATTTAATTAAGAGTTTCGAGATTCTGACTTATTAGTTTGACTCTGCCGGTCCGGGAGGAAGGTGGGATTATTACGCAGATAGAGATGGCAATCGATCATACACTCTTGAGGAAGTGGCTTTGCTAGCTGAGAAAAAGGGACCCGAGGCGGAGTTTTGGACAACACATGAATGGCATATAAATCACTGCCTCTTCTACTGGAGGAAAGAGTCAAGAGCTAGAGTCAGTGGGAAAGTAGTTATTGAGAAGAGCTTCGAAGGAGACTACCATGTCCATCATTGTTCGATAACTTTGACGGCATGTAGACCGCTGAATGAGATTAACACGAAGTCAGTAGCTGGGTTAAATTCTGATTTGTAACTAGGAAATAGATTTCAAGACACGATATCAGGAGTTTTTCGAGAATATCAATAAATTTATCTATAAACTTATGAGCTTTCTTCAGGTCCACACCGACGCCGAGTGACTGTGACTGCCTGTATGACTGAACCGCTGAACTTGGGTGAAAAAGCCCTCACTCACCTCCTGGGGTTCACGTGATTATAATTCAAAGTAATAAATTCTAGGCTATAAAGTACTAACTATATAAAAACTTGTAGCTGTTAATAATCGTCGCCGTCGCTTATTGTCAGATGATTACAGTATTTACCGAGACTAGCCGAGTGGAGCAGTGAAAGGGTGCGTCTTTAGAAACCACCATACGCAGACCTTAACAATGCATAAGTGCCTATTGTAAAAAACTGGCATAACCGTATGTGTTGTAGACTAATGCTATGCTATGAATCCAGGTAGGGTCCCATGCTGGATCAAGGTAACCAACGGATTTTCAATGGCACAAGCCGTATCTCGGGGACCTCGGAATAAACTGAATAACCGAACTACATGCACCCCATTCTTCACAGTTCCGGTTTCTACTAAGCGCTAGCTCATTTGTAGTTTAAGTGATATTCTGTGCCACAACTTGACTTATTCATCGCAGCAAAGTATATACTGTACAAGTACAATACACTTCAAGAGAAATTTCATAGAAAAGTGATCAAACGGCTGATGAATATGCACGGCGCGATCAACCGAACAGAACCTGTCCGAATCAGCCAAGCCCAAGATGAAAAAGACTCTGAAGCGACCGCTTCTTGGCGATCACTTCCAGAAAAACCCCAACTTGCCATTCTGTTCTTCACCCGTTTTTTTGATTTCTTGAACATCACTTCTTTTCAATCGTATATGTTCTATCAGTTAAAGTCATTCGATCCGTCCCTTCCAGACCCCGAGATATCTCGGCAGGCAGGAATCCTCTCTGGAAGCTTCACAGCTGCCCAGGGCCTCACAGCTATACTGTGGGGGAAATTTGCGGATGAGCCTTTGGTCGGAAGGAAAAAAGTTCTATTAATTGGACTATTGGGAACAGCATTATCATGCGTGGGGCTTGGATTCTCTGAGAGGTTTTTAGAGGCACTCATTTTCCGAATTCTAGGCGGCGTTATCAATGGAAATGCAGGTATCAGGTAAGAATAACACAATACAACTTAAGTTATCACACTAAGAGGAGAAGCATGACAATGATTGCCGAGAGTATCAAAGACAAGGCGTGAGGAAACACTTCTCCCATAGTCAACCTCATCCTAACTCGTCAAAGATACCAACCCCTTGCGTTCCTAATCCTTCCTTCAAGTTTTAATCTAGCTGCGCTCCTTGGCCCAAGTGAGTTATCTGTGCCCTGATTTATCACCTAAATAGAGTAAATGACATAGCTGACTTTTCAATCAGTCCTTGGTGGGCTTTTGTCAGATGTAGTTGCAAATCATCCGGTGATTCGTAGTCTGTGGAGACAAAGGTTTCCTTACGCATTTCCAGCGCTAACTTGTGCGTTCTTCTTGTTCGTCTGTGCACTTGGTGCGTTTTTAGTACTAAAAGAAGTAATAACAACCCCTTTCTTGTTCATACAACAGGCCTAATACCGTAGCAGACTCTTTCAACCCGCGAGACTGCAGATGATGCAGGCTTGCGTTTGGGGAAGTACCTACGCAAGGTGATGTGCTACAGAACTATCACACGACGCCAAAAGTATTCGCCGGTATCTTCCGAGGAAACAAATGAAATGATAAATTTCCCTTCGGATTATCTGGGGAACCAATATTCTGACGCGGAGTACGAAGTCGTTTTGAACCCGGGGTCAACCAAAAATCTTCCTTGGAAGTATCTCTGGACAAGAAAAGTGATATATACATTGCTGATGCAAGCTGTTTTTGACTTGCACATGGGGTATGTATTTTTCTTCAATCTTCCTGGAAGTCTATAGTAAAAATAATCTAGGGCTTTCACCACTGTTTGGGTACTATACCTATGCGCTCCTCCCATTGAGAACTCGCCTCATAAAGATACTGGAGGTCTCGGAATGTCAGCAGGACAAGCTGGTGTTGCCACAGCGCTTGTTGGTGTTATTGCAATTCCTCTACAGCTGTTCTTGTACCCGGTAATCCACCGGCGTTTCGGGACAGTTATGTCTTACAGACTTTTCAGTGCTTTGTTTCCAATTTCTTATGCCTTGACGCCATTATTGTCATTCGTCCACTCTAATTCTGGATTAGAAAGCCAAGCTCTAGGACCATCCACTTGGGTATATATCACATTCATCCTCTTTCTACATACGATCGCCAGAATTGTCTCCGTGCCGGCGACTATCATACTTCTGAACAGATCATCTCCACACCCATCCCTCCTCGCTGGAGTAAATAGTATTGGACAATCTGTCTCTGCAGCCTCTCGAACTTTGGGACCCATCTTAGGCTCCTATTGTTTTGCTTACGGGCTGGAAAATGAGATGGTTGGAATAGTATGGTGGAGTTTGGCTCTCGTAGCACTATTTGGTACTCTTTTGGTTAGATGACCATTCATGACAATATGGTGTCAATCTTTTGGGATGAAAGAATTATCCAGTGAATAGATATAGGAGAATTTAGAGTTATAAATACGGCAAATGCCTCATATATTCCCCTTAGTCAATTACTTTACTGCCCTGTCGAGCTACCCATATCCCTAAGCGACGCTAATAATTTAAGCGACAATAGATCTAGTTTGGTTACCTAACTAGGGCAGAACTCAATACAGACGATTTCCACTTTCGTCTTCACCTCTTATCTGTCGATCTTTCTTTAAGTGCTACTTGGCTTGTCCCCTCTAACGTTTGGGATACCAAAAATTGACGATAGCCACAAGCTCAATCATACACTGCTTCTCGTTCTCAAAATTTCCTAAAATATCGTTCTGAGTGTCTTATCGTTCAATATCCTGCAGGAAAGCTCCAGCCACTACACAAGTGGAAAATCCTGTTCATAGTCTCGTCAGATGGAAAGATTGTGGCAATAGCAAAGTAGTGAAGAATACTGCCCTCAATTCTTGACTGCATACATGAAGCATAGTTACATCCGACTGTTACGGCCGAGATTTAGAGGAAAAATTTCTTCAGCTAGAACAATGGTATGCAGATGCAGAACTTCAACAGACACAGCATTGTTCAACGGAACTGGCTCATCCAAGACCGATTGCGCTATCTAAACAACTTCCTTCTAGTTTATTTCGTATACTTACCTCATACGACTTTCCTCAAGACTGTAAGAAATATGTCTGCCATGTAAGCTATTTTATAGGCACTGCAATGATATCGCTTAAAATGTTGCGTTACCAAACGAGACGTACAAGTACGGCTAGTGGGTCTAGTGGGTCTAGTTCATCTAGACATGTTAACAGTAGAGGTCTATTTATAAAACAAGGAGGCAGCGCACCCAAAGCGATATACATATAGAAGCCCATATATGTAATCGCTCATTCATCAAGTGCTTTAAGAACCCTATCAAGAACTCCCTGTACACCTGGTGACCTCTCATTCCTTCTTCCCTCAGAGACCAGTTCCTTTGTCGTATCCTTAAAAGTATCCCTTCCTTCTTTAGACATGCCGAAGACACCACCTACAAGAGCAAGGACAATGGCTTCTGCTGCCTCGGCACGCTTTGTTCTGATGCTCTCGTTACCAGATCCACTGGGTATGTCCAGAACGGCAAAGAACCCGAGGGCGAGTTCATAGCGACTAGAACCTTGCACATGAGTTCGCTGACAGAGACCATCAAAAAGTGCTTTTGTCCGTTCGTAGAGAGCTGACCTAGTGGCAACGTCGCAATTTGATGATTTAACGATGATCTTCGTGAAGTCCAAGAGTTTCGGTAAGTGGATGAGTGGAGAGGGATCTAATTGCTTGACGTTGACTGCTTTAAACAGGCTTGCAAGACCAGCTGTGATAGTAGCAGATTCATGGGAGGTACTCCTTTCGTTACTATCTTCCGAGGTATCCATCTTATCATCGCTTATATAATCCTCAAGTGTAGGAGAAATGATACCATATACGTCGTCGAACATATCAATATCCGTACGGGCCTCGCTATAATCTCCTAAGCTGGTAAAAGCGTGCGGACGGTAAGCATCGTTATTTCGCTTTGCTTCCCGGATGGCGATCTTTTTCATAGCCGCAGAAACGCTAGATTCTTTTTCCCATAGCGACCTGCCTGCTTTGGTAAACTTAACAAATGCATCAAGGACTTTCTCCTTTCCATCGAAGGTCTTGAGTGCAAGAGCTTTCTCTAGCGCGGGCCATATTACTGCTGCATTAACTCCACTGATTTCTGCTCCTGATGAAGTAACAACGTCGGCGATTGTCAGGGCCGCGGTGTGTTTGATGGTCCACTTAGGAGATTCAAGATGCTCTATCGATATGACGTTGATCTCCTTGGAGTATAAGATGACTGCACGGGAACCTCCCACATTTTCGCTCCAGGTCTTCTCAAACTGTTTTCTGACATGCTCATCAAAATCATGTTTTGCAAAGAACACAAAGGGGAGAAAGTCGGAAGCAAGATTGTTGAAGCGATCTGTAGCAAATTTCGAGACTGCGTAAATGATGTCTGCAGCCACTTGTCGTTTTATTTCGTCTTCGGCGTTCAAATAAAGTGATTTTGAGTAGGATGCGAGGCGTAATATAGATTTATCGGAGCCAAGTCTTGCGAGATAACCAGCGGATCGTGCGTATGCAGCACTGACGGCATTGTTGCGGTCTAAAACAGATTTTTCTATGACCTTGAGGAATGTATCTGCATGTGGCCGAAATACAAAGGAGTGTCTAGTGGCGAGGCTGACAAGAACACCAGCGCAGCCCACTTTGGAAGGCATTCCCACAGTTGTCTTAATGACATTTTCAAGTCGAGGAACTAGTTCTTTCATGGTTGGTTCGTCAAGAATATCGAGGCACCGCTCAATAGACTCCATTAGAGGTGATTGAGAGACGAAAGATGATCGTGCATTGTCGACTTTCTCTGCTGTGAGATTATATTGTGCCGCATTTAGGTAAACGTAGTCAAGACCTTCTGGTTCAAGGGTACTCAAGAGGCTCAGCAAACGCTCGACCAGATCAGGCACGAAAGGCAGAAGTGCTTTGCCACCACTCTTGATAAGCTTAAGGACCGTACTAGTTGCAAATATTCTGACTTCTTTTGCAGAGCTTTCAAGGCCTTGTCCAGAAAGAAGAAATGGAAGAACTTCCTTCAACATGGCCTGTGCATGTCTCGAAGATGTTCCAGCTTCAACCTGTCGGACCAAAATACCTGTCAAGACCATGCTGAGAGCAAATGCAGCATCACGAACTGAGCCTTTAATATCATCCATCACCTTAAAGGCTACTTGCCAAATATCATGAAGATATCTTTCGTACATTTCAAAATCTCGACCTTGCACAAGATCCGCGATGGCTGCGCAACTTGCTTGTCTTGTACGCCATTCTTTGCCAAGAATACTCTTCAAGAGGTCGGCCAAGATTTCATCGAAGTACTGATTGATCGTAGCACTTGAGTCTTTGACAAGAGCTGACCAGATATCATTCATGGAACGCTGGACGTTTGGATTAGGGTCGAATCGATACCGATATAGTTTGGGGTACAATTTTGGATCAATCTCTGACTCGGAGAGAATGCTGCTCAAGCCAAATCTTCCAAATGCAGCTCGAGTTGACCAAGTTGCAGCATTGGATGCCAGGGACATGAACTTGTACACTAGACTTTGATCACCAACCTCATTGGCCAACGATATAATGTCCTTATACGAAGTAACTGACTTTCCTTCTCCGGTTGGCAAGGCACCAGGCTCAAAGAGCTCAGTGTCTTCATCAACTTTAAGCTGCGCGCTTGTTCCCGTAAAGGATGCTACAAGATCCTTGACCAGTTTCTCTTGAAGCTCCTTATCACCTTGTTCGTAAACAAGACTAAGACCACGTGATGCAGTTTCCTGGACAAGTTCATCACGAGCAGACAACAGGCCCATGAAAGCCCCTTGGGACTCTCGTAGGCGAGTCTGAACTTCTTCCAAGTGACCAGAATATTGGATGAGGCAAAACAACCAGATACCGGAAGCTTTCTTGAGAGAAGGCTTTGTTGTCTTGCAATCTTGCAAAAGTTTATCCATCAAAGCTTGGAGTATTTCAAGGCGCTTCCCTCGTCCCACGTACTGTGCATCGATGTCCAGGCTAAGGACCAGGGCATCTGATTCCCACCCTGCAGCTGCACAACTTAGCGCCTCCCCAATTGAAAAGTGGACTTCAGGTTGCTTTAACTCATAAAGATCATAAAGGCTTTTCAAAGCTAAAGAAAGCGAGGATTCGGGTGTTTCTTCTGTATTTTGTTTGAACACTAGGGTTAGACGTCCAAGACATGATATTGCCTTTTCATTGCTCTTTTTTGCCTCTTCTGCGACCAGTTTAATGATACCACCAGCCTTTGGTGACGTAGCTTCGAGATGGCCCTCTGTTAATACGCCAGAAGAACTGAGCTGACCAACTGCATTATAAACAGCTTCTCTTGTTGAAGCATCTTTTACGCCCATCAATATCTCTAGCATCGTGGATACTCCTTGCTGGATAATGGTGTTATCAATGCTTCCAATGTGGCCATAATAGGACATACGGCTTAGAATGAATCCAAGAGCCAGAATAGAGCCATGGACTTTGTTCGCCTCAGCGCCAACAGCAGATGCCCATGGTTTGATATCGACGAGGAGTATTCCCAGTAATTGTTGGATTGACTCCACACCTGCTAATGGGTGTGCAGCAAGTATTCCAAAGGCTTGGGCGGAAACAAAACGCGTAGCTACATTATTGCTTCTGACTGACGGCAGTAGCTCAACAGCCCTTCCAGCTAGGCGAGCAATGGCGCTGCTTGATGCAAGTGAGGCGACTTCCACGAAGCATCTTCCACACTCCTCAAGGCCGTTCCCATCTCTTCGCAACATACCTTCAAAGGCAGCAGTAAGATATGTATAGATAGATTTTTCATCCATGGACCTCACATAGTTCTTCATCGCCTTTCGAGACTCCTTATCAGTGCGGAATAAGACATCTAATTGTCGTTCCCAATCAGCGTCGATCTCAAGAGGCGTTTCAGTCTTTTCTAAAGCTCCCAAGAACAGCACTCGCCGACAATATGCAATAGCAGATGAAAATGCATTTATCCTCGCGCCAGAGAAGTTGCCAAAGACCGAGACGCCGTCAACTTCCATGCCTGTCTTCATCGCATTGGCGACAGATGAGTTTTCAAGTATGCTATGGCCAGTGAAGAAGACTTTCACCATCTCATTCCAATCAGGAAGAGGACTTTCGGCAGAAGCACCCGAGGAATTCAGAAGGCGATACCAGTATGGATCCTGAAATATCGGTCAGTTAATCTCCACAAAGAAACGATGGTAAGCACTTACCAGCCCTTTCTTTCCTTCCTCTACGACATCACTACGTTCGTCTGTGCGGCCAGCTAGAGCCAATATATCTATCCATCGTCCAACAATATCATTATATTCGAGGCATCGATTTGCCCATCGGACAGTGGCGAATCGAGCACTTCGAACAATCTGATCACCCTCTGGCAAAGTCATGTAATCGAGAAGCAATAATCGGAGAGCACCTCTAATAGATGGGTCGAGACGACCAGAAAACGCGCTCAACAAGCTTGCAAGCGCTCCTTCAATGCTGACAAATATAGAATCGGATGAACCTTCTTCTGTTAATGAACGAAACAGCCAACGAACTAGGGATAATTCCGGTTCCACAGCAATCGAGGGAGTTGATTTCGCCAAAGATCCCAGTGTCTCGTAACCTAGAGCTCTCAACGCTGCAGCATCTGATGTTCTTTCGTTTGGTATTGGCCAGCCTTGGTCTTCAATATAACTTCTCAAGAACCCAACAAGCTGCGGCGCAACCTGTTCAAGATCATTTGCGGATCCCATCCGTGAGACCCAATTCATGTAGTTAAACATTGCATTTCGAAACTTTACCGTCTCAAGTCCTTTAGCTGGAGTGTTTGAGTTGTCATGTGGTTGAATGCCTTCTTGCACAACTTTAATTATCTGTCTCGGGAAAGTTGTTGATTTGGCCGACTTTGTTAGCAGACCCAGAATTCGTGTCTGCAATGCCGGCTTAAGTTTGAAGTAGATCTCAAATAGGTTATTGACAATCTCTACATCCTCTAGAGACACACTTGAACGCTTAAGCAAATCATCCCCAAGACTGGAAATACGAGAATTAGCATCTCCGGATGCGAACAACGCCGATAGGAATCGCTCTTCGTCAGTAAACGCCCCACTAGCAAGAAAGTTTAATACTGTCAGTTTCGTCAAAGTGAGATTGAGGCCCTCGTCAGATGATGGTTCCCAAGTCTCAGGTTTGCCATTAAGTGTTAAGAATTCATACTCTTCGACTGTGAGACCAGGACATGTGAGACGAGACCCGGGTGCAGAACGAAGAACTGTGAGCAATATGAGCTTCGAGAACCACAAAGCAACAAATTTAGCGTCTGCAATATGGTCATCAAGTCCTAACCGATGCCTTAAGCCTGCATCCTCTGTGCTCCCTCTCAGAGGAACTCGGAGCTGCGGCAGAAGGCGAAGAAATAAATTGAAGACGGTGGCACATGTTGGTTTGCCAGCATCCTCGGACAATCCGTGTAGCAGCGTGGGCAGTAAATCCATTTGCTCCTATCAACTATTAGCAAGCAATTACAGCAGATCTGCATCAAGTGTGAGATATACGGTTGGTGATAATTTGCCAATGCTTTGTTGTATAAACATAAGATCAAAATGCCGTAGCATGGCAGAGTCTGGGTTCTCCTTGTATTGCTTCAATAGAGCAGCTACCGGCAATACAATACCCCTGGTAAGGTTAGGACAGCATGATGGTGGGGGATGTGTGGACTACCTACTGGTTTCCAGCAAGACGAATCTTGATATGTTGGCATGTTGATATTACCTACGAAAAGGTCAGCTCATCACCAGATAATCCATCAAGACATGTTGTGGCAATGTCTCCTCCTACCTTGTTGCGAACAGACTGATGTTCGCTGGTCAATTTCAACAGCAAGGGTGGCAAATAAGGCTTGAGAAGAGATTCAAGTTTGTCGTCCTTTGCAAGAGCTATACGCATCTCGACCTTGCCGACCAACTCCAACTCTCTAGCCTCTGTAGATGCAGACATCTCGGTATTGGAAATCGTAATAGATGCAATACATGCATGCCGTGGGCAAAGGTCAACAGGGGAAATGAAGGTTGATATGAGATGGATAAAGAGAAAGAGAAGCAAATCTTAATGCAGAATTCTTTTATGTTTTTGTTTTGTTTTTGATTTATGATTACGAAGCCATTTTGCCTTTCATCAGTTGCGTGTTGTCTCTCTGCCTACCTTATGTCTCGCCGTTTCCAGAACAGGGACCCGACGTTGCTTAACTTTTGAGGCACGTGCTTGGCACGGAGGGGCCCTGGGGCTTTTTTACCCGCGAGCGCGAGGCTGCAGCCGAGAGACGCCATCATCTTCTTCACCCTATCGTCATTCGTCAAACCAAATATCTTTGTGTTGTCTCTCCTTCAACTTCAGCTTCAAACAAACTGCAACTTTCAGAACTGCGACTATAGCCATCTTTGAATGCAACCCCCTCTCGTCCCTGCGTTTGATCTCTGGAACGTGCCAGCACAAAGATTGCCATTAGTTCCTGCCAACAACGATCCCTGCACTTACGAACATATTACAGCTGGACTTGGTGACGTTCTGAGCACTTCATCTGCTGTCCAGGTAAACGAATAACAATATTTCTTTTCGCACACCAAAGCATACCATTCCTGTCTAATCGATCTCGTCCGTTCGTTTCAAATCGTTCCGCTCCCGTCCACGGGGCATCATAATCGACAAGATGGACGAGGCAATCAGCATGTTTATGATGGTCACTGAGGCCGATGAGAATGTGGCAAGACGGTACTTGGGCATGACCGAGGGCAACTTGGAGCAGGCTACAACATTGTTCTTTGACTCGCCAGATCTGGGCGCCTCCCCAGTTCAAGCTACTCACGAACCCCCGCCAATACCCCGCTCTACACGGCCTCAGCAATATGCCACGGGCGGTGACGGCGCACGAGAAGTGGTAGAAATCGATTCAGATGAAGATGACATGGACTTTGATCAAGACGACCAGGAAGCAACGAGGGCTGCTGCTGTGGGACGAGCTGCAGATTATGAGGATGACGAGGCCATCGCGAGAAGAATGCAGGAAGAACTGTATGCAAGTGGTGGAACAGATGCAGAGGGTGTTCGGGCGCCAATAGAACGTACTACAGAGACACTCGTTGGTGGACCAGGTGGTGACTATGGGGATGACTTCAGTCCTGCTATGCAATTCTTGAGGAATAGGGCAGGCCGTGCTGAGGGTTCGTTCCCCTTGCCTAACAAAACAACTTCTTATGCTAACGTACTGCAGGCCAACCTGGACCTTTCAACCAACGAGCTGATTTCCGACCAGGACCATCAATTTGGGATGATACGGAAAGAGATGCCGCATCACAGAGATCGACTTTTACTCCTGGAAATGAAGTTAGCGCAAAGCAGCAGCGTCTTGCGGAACTTTTCCGACCTCCTTTCGACATGATGTACCGAGGTTCGTGGGATGGGGCTCGCGAGGAAGGAAAAGAGAAGTTAAAGTGGCTGTTAGTAAACGTTCAAGATATGTCTATCTTTGATTGCCAGTCACTCAATCGAGACATCTGGAAACACCAGGGCATCAAGGAGTTGGTCCAGGAAAACTTTATCTTCATCCAATACTCCAAGGATGATCCCCGAGGTGCACCATACATCAATTACTACTTCCAAATGAAGGATAGCTCGGCAGCCTATCCCCATATTGCTATCGTCGATCCTCGGACCGGGGAGCAAGTGAAAGTCTGGTCCGGCCCTCCAGGACCAAAGGCTCCTGACTTCCTCATGCAACTAGTGGAGTTCCTCGATCGGTATAGTCTCGACGTTACAAAGAAGAATCCCGTAGCGAAGCGGAAATCTGAGAAACCCAAAGAGCTTGATGTCGATCGACTTACAGAACAGGAAATGTTGGATTTGGCATTGCAGAACAGTCTCGCACCCGGCGGTACACCTGGTCCAAAAGAACATGACCCGGATGATCTGACGAAGAGTTTTGAGGATACAGATAAAGGCAAGGGCAAGGAAATAGAAGGAACTTCAGCGAGTATCGACGAAACTGCAAACGGCCATAGCAATACTGCTGCGACGCCCTTTGCTCAGATTTTGTCAAACAACCCTCATACTGAGCCTGCCCAATCCCCTGATGTTACTCGGATTCAATTCAGACACTCTGATGGTCGCGTCATCCGTCGATTCAACATCCATGATCCTGTCCGACGTCTTTATGAGTGGCTTAAGGCAGCGCCTCTAGAAGGCAAGGAAGGTGTCGAGTTTGAACTAAAGAGCATTGGAAAGGATCTTATCGAATGTCTGGACGAGACAATTGAGGACGCCGGTCTCAAGAACCAGACGGTAATGGTGGAATTTATTGAGGGCTAAACGGCTGGTGCAGATGATGGGATTTTCATGGCTGGCGTTACTGATGGTTGCGGTATTCCCCATTTTCCTTCAATACCTAGAAGAGCAGTGGCATTTTGATCGCAAGTCGCAATAGATATATGCATGTATGAGCATTGGACCCCAATCTAGGAGGACCGAGGCAGTTTCAGTCAATGAAATGCTTCTTTTTATCACATGAGTTGGAGTACTTCTCGGACGTGCCTCCGCGCTAACCCACCGTGATCTGATGAGCGCGCAGCCTTATGTACTTGTACAGCATTTGTATAATTTTTGATGATAGTGAGAATAATAGACTCGATAAATATAGAAAAACCTGCTGTTGAAGGAATTAAAAATTATAATATTAACACCGTACAGGAAGCAACTGGCATGGAATAAGAAGCCCTGAGGAGCAAGCAAGTGAGTAGGTAGGTACGTAGGTACTGGCTGGTCGGCTGGTGGTTCTGCTCAAAAATGCGACCCTGGAACCTGGAAATCAACAATCACGGGCAAAACATGGGTGATTGGTCCACAGCCAACAACCATAACAACACCGCTCCGGCGTTCAATACGCTCTTCTCGCGGAGAACGAGTCTTCAAGATGCTAAATTCTCCATCTGTCTACCCTCTTTTGGCGTGACATTCCTCAGTACCTCTGTGTCTGAACACCTCAATCAACCAAGCCCAGTCACCAGTCGCGCTTACTTCCCTGGAATTCACTGAAACCACCGGCTTCCTGTCCAGCAACTACCATAGCAACGGGACTGCTTTCTCACGCTTGCCCACGAGCCAGTATCCATAGATTTGGGCAGCGAGGACAAACCAGAACTTCGAAAGCCCCGCACGCGTCCTGGTCTCTCACCACTGGCCCCCATCCGCTGATTTTAATTTCAGTCAATCTAACCCCCGCCAGTTGAGATATACAAAGAACATACATCTCATCCCATCTTGTTCACTGAGCTCAGCCTTGTCAGTAATTGAGAAGGTGATACGTAGCCTATGCAAATCAACAGAAATCGGCCTCTATAATCCGACCTTGGTCCTTGTTCTCGACGTTTGGCGACATACGGATTGGCAAGATGTCTGGCGGCGACGGCATGATGAGCGGTGTAGTGGACCCCGATACACTGTATACAAAGCAGAATTGTATAGGGGGCGGAAGCTTTGGGAAGGTCTACAAAGGGTTTGTCCCATATCTGCTCAATCACTGCGGTCATCGTAGATTGAATTTGCGGCACAAACTTTCTGGAATGCACGCTGACCCGAGACAGAGTTGACAAACGCACTGGCCAAGCTGTTGCCATTAAGGTGATTGACGTCGAGAATGCTGAGGACGAAGTCGAAGACATTATACAGGAAATCTCCATTCTCTCAGAGCTACACTCGCCGTACGTTACTCAATACCATGGGTCGTTTCTCAAAGGATCAGATCTATGGATCGTTATGGAATTCTGCTCGGGAGGCAGCTGTGGGGACTTGATGAAGCCAGGCCTTATACAGGAGGAATATATATCTATCATCATAAGAGAATTGCTGCTTGGCTTGGAATATCTTCATGGAGACAAGAAGCTACACAGGGATATTAAAGGTATTCGGCCTCGCCCGAGCTCCCCTGGAGATAGAACTAACTCTGGACAGCTGCAAATGTTTTACTGGGGTCTAATGGTCAAGTCAAGCTTGCAGATTTCGGGGTTTCTGGGCAGTTGTCTGCAACAATGACAAAGAAGAACACCTTCGTTGGAACTCCATTCTGGATGGCACCTGAAGTTATCAAGCAGTCTGGCTATGATCACAAGGCTGACATATGGTCATTGGGGATCACGGCCCTTGAATTGGCTAATGGCGAGCCTCCCTATTCTGATATCCATCCCATGAAAGTATTGTTCCTCATTCCAAAGAATGCACCTCCTAGATTGGAGGGGAATTTTACGAAGGCCTTCAAAGAGTTCGTTGAGTTATGCCTACAAAGAGATCCAAGAGAACGACCCTCAGCAAAGGAGCTCTTGAGACACCCTTTTGTGCGAAGAGCCAAGAAGACATCTTACCTCACAGAGTTGATAGAGAGATACGAGCGATGGGCTGTACTTCACAAAAGTGACGACGAGGACTCGGATGATAGCCATGATGTAGCACCCCGGGCTACTCCAGTAAATGAGGACTTATGGGACTTTGGAACAGTGCGACCAGTGGGTGGAAGAGGAGCTGGGCGACCAGGCCTCAATGCTATGGGCGAATCAGCTACAAATGCAAGGTCTGCAAGGTCATCAGAAAGCGAAGATGATTATGCAGAACGACGACGAGAACCATCTGCTACGAAACTGTCTCCAATAAAGACCAAAGACTCTGGTTATGTATCTAGTGCTAACACTGTCAAAGCTTCAAACTCGCCAATCACGAGTCAACCACGTCAAGCATCACCGCAACGACGACCTGTTCCTAGTATGCAACCTCAATCTCCCGCAAAGATACCTTTGCCCCCTTCACCAGAAAAGTTTCGAGCACAGGCACCGGAAACCCCAAGAGCGAGTCAAAAGCCCTTTCCAACTCCTCAGATAAACGACTCTCCTGATTATGATCGTTCTCTACAAGAACAACTACAGCGAGATATGGGCTTTATAACCCTTGATTCTAGCCCCCCGCAAGCCACAAGGGCAATTCAATCATCAGCGCAACATGCAACAACTGAGCCTGCTCCACCACGGCCAGCAACACAACAACCATTGCCGAAGCTCGGTCCTATGAAGCTACCAGAGATTCCTCCTTTTCGTGGACAGCAACCTCTTCAAAAAATGACAAACCAGCCCATTCCTGCATCTCCCAAACAGCCACCGCCCACGACTATGCAATCAGCAGCATCACAAAACTTTAACCCCAAGCACCTGTCTCAGCAGCCATTACCAGCTTTGCCATCAAAGTTACTGCGCCAATCATCACGCGAAAGCGTATCATCGGAATCGCCGAGAACATCATTTCAGGCCATGCCTGACCGAGCCCCGGCCAGCCCAGATGGACAATTGGATGCTCTGAATGATGTGATCTTCCCCGCTCTAGAGGAAGCCTTAAAGCGTCGACAATTTCGTCTGCAACAAGCTTTTTACAGCACAGGAGCAACTCCAAAGCAACAGAGAGCCCAAGCTGCTCACCAGAAATTAACTAAACTCGTCTTCAAACTAGCACATGTCTGCAAAGAGATTGACCATTGGGATAAGCAAGAACCAGTAGGCATGGGCAAAGATGTAGATGTCTTTTTGGAGGGCTTGCTAGAAGAGATTCTAGTCAGAGTCGAGCCAGCTGATGAAGAGGAGTACCAATGAATTATTGAAGTTCGAACAATTCGTATTGAGCAAGAATGGATATGCGTTTATGAGGAATGGACCAAGATATGTGTGCTGGTGTTCGAGGCGTGCTTGGCGTGGCATTGATGTCTTCAATTTGCACGAGGGACTCCAGTGATTTGAGAATTCTGGAGCGACGTAAAATACCCTAGATACAAAAACTGTAAAAGGCAAAAGTGTTTATCGCTCGCCATAAACTTTCAAGCTACCATCGTGATTTGATTATTTTCCTTTCCGTTTTGAAGAGAATAAGCCTTTTTAGGCACCACTAAACAACTTGTAGTGAAATAATAACTAAAAGTCTATAGATAATCAAAGCCAATATGGTGGACCTTACTTCTCATTATCATACAGCACAAGATGCTTCATCAAAGAACTACCTCCCTCTTGACCAGCAAGCAGAATAGGCATACCGAATTATAGACAATAGTATCCGCAGAACTTTTGTTTTGAAAGGTGAAGATTAAGTACCTAGCTAGTGTTCGCATCCACCGCGCTGTTTGAGTAAGTGTAGCACCAAGAAAAAAATAATCTGTGGTTGCAAGCTGCAAGCGTGATTCATAAACTAATACGATTTATTCTGCTCACCTATTGTTTTAGGCTTGGATGCGCATTCTTCCTTCTTCATTTTATAGCACCTTGCTATTTGTACACTGAGCTGAACTGAAATGTAAGTGACAATAAAAAGATAATATATTGGCCTTAAATTAGATACCGAAATTAATTAAGTTAC
>JAJONI010000194.1:5037-33952 GCA_022190145.1 Pezicula rhizophila
ATTTATTAATTGCTATTCGACTTGAGACTACGGCCTCTCTTAAACATTTCATTATTTTCGATGCCATTGATTGCTATAGTATTCAGAAGCACAATTAAAGCGGTTATCAATCAGACAGCAATATTTTTGACTTGTCACTGGAAGGGTTCTGAATTGACAGCAGGCCGGAGGTAATTTCAACTATTTAAATCAAGCTCTAGATTACGAATGAACTTAAATGCCGAAAATTCTATCCTTCAGGCTGCTGTCAGACCGCAATGGCATTGCTCTATTCGAGAAGGGTTCTATATTCATTCACAGCAGAGTGGGAATAATTTCAGCTCCTTCAACCAAGATCTAGCTCACTGGCAGCAAGTTCTCTTAAGCCTCAGTATCCAACTGAACAACCTTAGCCTGACTTAGCCACCCGAAATCGTACTCCGTCGCTTTCCTCTGTATATTATATAATTCGTCGATTAAGGCTGGTACAAAGGTTCCAGGGCCCTATTAAAGAACGAAGAATTTAGTTTAGTATTGGATTAATTGAGTGGGTGTTTGGGAGGAGGGAATTGTATACCTTGACATCTCCACGGACTGCGGCTATTTCTGCCGCGATTTCGTAGTGAAGTAGGCCGGCGATGACGGCTAGGAGTTTGTCTCTGCGATGATTGTTAGTAGTTTATGTGGTGTGGTAAATTATTAATGTACTGTGAGAGCCGAGTATGTTACTCGTTGAGTGGTGGGTTGGGAACGGGACAGAAGTGTAGACAATCCTAACTCTTGAGTGATCCACTTGGTTTAACAACTTTACCTGAGTATTTGGCCAGTAAATAAAATGATTATTACAGCTCCAAATTCTGGCTGTAAGAAAAAGAATTTGAATGCGAATACGTACCCGGTACAGACAGCTAACGTGGCAGAAATGATGGTTCCAACAACACAACCACTGCCAGTGATTTTACCAAGGAGTTCATGGCCATTCGAGATGGCATACGTGCGGTCTCCATCAGAGACTATATCTGTAGCGCCAGTCATAAGAACAACATTTCGTTCCCGAGCCGCGAGTTCACGAACAAGTATTGCCTTTTCGTTGTCGTTCAAGCCGCTAGATCCACTGTCTACACCTCGTTGTGCCACAATTTGGCCCGCAACAGTCTTGATCTCAGCTTCGTTGCCTTTGATTACATCGAAATAACCACCTGCCATAAGGGTCTTGACCGCTGCTCTTCGAACGGCTGTTGCACCGGCGCCAACAGGATCGAAAACGACAGGTCGACCTTGCAAGTTATACGCTCGAAGAGCTTTGGTGAAATTCTCTAGTCCTTCACCGGTTGTTGTTCCCATGTTGATGACAAGACCACCGCCAAGCTTGCTGAGATCTTCAGCTTCGTCTCCGTTATTTGCCATGATGGGAGAAGCACCGATAGCCAGGGCAACATTTGCAGAGAAATTTTGGACCACGAGATTCGTCATGTTGTGTGATAATGGACCCTTTTCGCCCACAGCCTGGACGATGGAAGAGACCTGAGCGACAAGATCTTTGACATCTCGAACCCGTTCGGTCTTTAGAGACTCAGCTGCGAAAGGAGGGGGCGATCGAACGAGCTTAAGTAGCCCGGCAGACGCTTCTGTAGGATGCTCTGCTGCAACGATAGCGCTCACAATTGCGACTCCATCCAGTTTTTTCTTCGAGCTAGATGCTTGATAGACTACTCGCTGGACATTGGACGCATTGATGCCGCCAATAACTACCGTTCTTACTTCTGTATAAGAGGATATTTCTTGTAGGATTTCTTTTGCGCCAGCAGTGCCAATTATATCCTTGGTGTTTGTTTTGCTGTATTGCGAGAAGTCAGCTAAGAACTGGGGGATACACGGCGACGAAAGACTCACGTCGCAGTGGAAAAGATGGTCCCGATGCCGAGATAATCTGCTCCATCTTCGCATGCAATTCTAGCTTCTTCAATCGAAGATACAGTAACTCCGATAATTGCATCCGGGCCTAGCAATTTTCTTGCACCTTTAAGATCTGTTTATGATTAGAAGATGATATATATAGGTTTAGGTGTTGAGATTTATTATCTTGTGGGCGTACCGAGATCATCTTGTCCGATATGAACACCCTCGCACGCAACTGCAAGAGCAACATCAACTCGATCGTTGATTAGCAGGGGAACACCGTAACGTTGAGTGACCTGATGTAGCTTTCGAGCAGTGGCAACAAGATCCTTTGTATCACTGACTTTATCTCGGTACTGCACAATAGTGACACCGCCTTTCAGGGCAGCCTCAACGACGTCGACAAGGTCTCTGTTACCAAGTATGGCCGGAGTAGAGTCCGTTACCAAGTAAAGGGAGTAGTCAACCTGACCAGGCGCCATATTCAAGAAGTAGGCTGTCCTCGTGCTTATACTTGCCCAATTAGTTTGTGAATGCTTTTAGACCCCTGTTGCCAATGTCACAACCCAGTAGTGGAGGTGGAAACATACAATTTCGGACTTTCGGGAGACGTGAAGACTTCTTTTGAGGCCTAGTAAAACAAGTGTGCCAACACGAATTTGCCTGAGGAGAAAAAGAACACAAACCTGTCTTACCTTAGAATTCATTTCTTCAAAGTGATACAATGAATGAGAACCCACTATGTTGCAAGAAAAAGCAAAATAGTGGCACGTTTTGAGCTACCTACTCTAACTCTGTCTGGTACTGTACTCCAACCAGATTGGTCACTCACAACAAGTCAAAATCAATTCTGATGAAACAGGAGGCCAAGCGACACGAAACAAGAAGAATAAGTATATCCTCAAAGAATGTAAGCTTGATGCAGGACGGCCAAAGAAGGCTTTCGAAGGCTGCTGGGGGGTTTTTTTTGTTTCTCGCAACAAGTCGCAAACGTCACTTCAAGCACGTTTTTTTTTTAATTTGCTAGTGGCCTATGGGACTACTCTAATCAAAAGCGGCACTGAGATTGAAAGATTTCCACAAGCTGAGTTACTCAAGCTAAGTTAATAATTAATGAAATTGGAAGAGATAAGAGAAGAAAGGAGAAGAGAAGAGAAGAGAAGAAGAAGAAGAAGAAGAAGAAGAAGAAGAAGAAGAAAAAGAGGTCTTTACTGGGCGAAGCATAGCAGAATCATCTCCTGGACGGTTCTCTCGCTCTCTTTCTTGACACATCGCTCAGACGACACACGGTCCATTTATCGAGTCACGTGCTAATGCTGGTGGCGCCCACTTTTCCGAGGCAGCATTTGCTCTTTCGTAACTTTCTTTTCTTTCCACTTCCCTTCCCATCACAACCACACACTCACACACAAACACACCTCTCACACCCACCACACTCTCACACACACACAAACAATCCAACAAAGTCTTTCAACCACGAAAAGGCCTTTGAAAGTACATCGACAAACCTTCAACCTCACTAACCTTTTGTAATTCCCCCATCCCCCCTCTTCCGAACTTACAATAAAACATCCTAATTCTTGAACAGCCTCCTTCGCCCTCAACCAGAGCGCGCAACCTTCTAGGGATCCGCAGACGCCTATTCACACCCACATAGGAAGGACACTTCCATCCTCCTCCTCAACAAAGTCATCACACGTGAAGTGATACTCTGCGTTATATGTATTTCACACCCGGCGCCAACGACCTCAGACATCAGCCGCCTCTCGAGCTGCAACCATTTCGCATACCGCGGAAGCCTTGTAGCCCCTACATCAGTTCTAACGGATAATATTCCAACCCAGCATCACGATCTCTATGCATCGTTAGCACCCCAATAACTCTCAATTTCCTCGACATCATTCTCGCTTCCTTTGCCCCTACATGTCCGTGTCTCCGTATCACCCGGATCCTTAAAATACACGCTTTACCGTACCAACTCCGAAGAAAATCTCATTAACCGCAGTCATGGCCACTGTCAATATCCGTCGCGATGTCAGCGACCCCTTCTACCGATATAAGATGGAGAAGATTCAATCCAAGATTGAAGGCAAGGGCAACGGTATCAAAACCGTTATCGTCAATCTTAGCAGCGTTGCACAGTCTCTCGCACGTCCCGGCGCATACGTAATCAAGTACTTCGGCTTCGAACTTGGAGCTCAGACCAATACCAACCCTTCCGACGATCGTTGGATTATCAACGGTGCCCACGAGGCTTCCAAACTGCAGGACTATCTTGATGGCTTTATTGCCAAATTCGTTCTCTGCAAGAAGTGCAAGAACCCCGAAACAGAAGTGGTCATTAAAGATGGCCGCATCTTGCTCGACTGCAAGGCCTGTGGTCAACGCTCCGATGTTGACCTTCGTCTCAAGCTCAGCGGTTTCATCCTCAAGAACCAACCAAAGAAGGGCAAGAAGGACAAGGCTGCCAAGAAGGAGGCCCGCAGAGCTAAACAAAACGGTAATGGTGATGTAGAGGAGAACGGACACGGTGACAGTGGTGAGGGCTCCGAGAATGGTTCCAACGAGAACGGCGACCTAACGATCGAGGCCGGAAGTGATGACGAACTCACTCGCAAGATCAAGGCCGGTGCTGAGGAAGTCGATACACCTGTTGAAGTTAGGGATGATGAATGGACCGTCGACATGTCGGCAGAAGCCGTTCGTGCTCGTCAACAGCAACTTCCTGATGACCTGAAGCAGAAGCTTGTTCTTGGAGGCGGTGATGATGATGATGAAGACGGCGAAGGTGGTGGAAACTCAAGCTATGACCAACTTGGCACCTGGATCATCAACGAGGCTGAAGAAAAGGGCGGTGTCGCCAACGTCGAAGATGTTGAAATCTATTTGAAGGCCAAGGAGCTCGGTATTGAGTCCAAGCATCGTACTCTCCTCGTCTTGATTCAGACCATCTTTGATGATGATATTGTCAAACAGATTCCCGCACGAGCCGGTATGCTCAAGAAGGTACGTAAATATATTCCAGTTCAGGTATAGCAGTACTAACAATCGACATAGATGACCACATCTGAGAAACACGAAAAAGCTCTCCTCGGTGGTGTTGAACGATTCATTGGTCTCCGCGGCGAAACAAACGACGCCATCTACAAGGCGACACCCAAGATTCTTGTGGCTTTGTATGATGATGAAATCATCACCGAGGATGTTATCAAGAGATGGGGTACCAAAGCCAGCAAGAAATACATCGATCTCAAGACCAGCAAGAAGGTCCGCAAGTCAGCTGAGCCTTTCCTCACTTGGCTCGAGGAAGCCGAGAGTGATGATGACTCCGAGTAGGAGCCTCTATAGACCATTCAATGTCCTCTAGGGCGTGTGGCTCTTTCAGTTTCACTACAACAAAAGTACGGACCTTTTGTCGAGATGCGAAAGTATTCCTTAGTTTTGGAACTGACGTTCAATTGGAGCTCTACCTGTGGAAAAAAAAAATTGAGTTTTTGTTGTCTTCGTATTTTTCTATTTTCACTCAACTCCTGTTACTGGTCATGCGAAAAGTTGGGGATGTTGCTCTTCTGCGGTGCCAGTACTTGCCTGTATTAAAGAAATCAGAATTTTCCTCTCCATAAAATTGCTCTATTGATAGACTATGCTTGGTGTGTCTCCCGTAAATGACAACACACATTCGATAGCAGTTTCACCACTCATTGGTATGGCTTTGGTAGCTGAAAAGAGTCACAACTAGTGCTAGGGCTTAGAAGCCTTATGGTCTTGGACAGAAGGCCAGAAAGCGTGTCTACTCTGTAGCATTGATTACGTGATGCACATGGACTTAAAATCAACCTCAATCGCATTCATGACTTGGAATATCTACATGTAGCTTAATTAATGGCCATGCCAATCTCTTTGACCTTATCTAAACAATAACCCCCTTCCCTTCCCCCATTCCTATTTCCAACTCAACAAACCTGTACCCCTCAAGCAGAGGCCTCTCCCTCCTCACCTCCATCTCCCCCAAAAGCCCCCTCATATACAAAGCTAACCAAACAGCATCAGCATTAACAACCTCCAAAGCCTCTCTGACATCCTCCCTCTTCGGAACCAACTCTACCAGCAATTCCAAAACTTGATCAAAAGATTCATCATCGATCCGGATATATCTTACTATGTTAATCAGTAAGGATACGATAGCTTCCCAGACTTGAGAACTTTGTGAGAAGATTCCTCTTCCTCCTTTTCCTTTTCTTGCTCTTTCTACTTCTTTTTTGGATTTGAGAGATAGTTGCATGATAGAGGTCCATTCGACTGCTATTCTTGAGGACAGGAAATCACCTGCTGCTTCGGCGAGGGAAGAGAGTGCTGCGCAGGCGGAGATGATGACGAAGGATTCTGGGTCGTAGAGCCGAGTTATTAGGACAGGCCAGATATCGTTTACGAGGGGGAGGAAGGCGTCTTCGTTGTTTTGGAGGGCGGTTGCGGAGGTTGCTACGAGGTTTAGGAGTTTAGAGCGGAGGATTGGGGAGGACGAAGTTAGGTAGTGTTGGGAGAGGCGGGCTATGGATTGGAGCATGTTGTATGTTTTTGTTGGTGGTGGTTTGGCTATCTCGGCTTCTGGTTCTTCTGGGCGGAGTCCGTCCTCTTCATCTTCATTTTCATCAAGAGCGGCTAGTTTTTCTCGCTCTTTTTGGGCTTCGTCGAGTAGGGTTTGGGCGGATTTCCAAGGGGCTTTTGGGAACTCTTCGTGTGGGTGGTGCTCTTCACTTTGGGTCTTTTTCCGCTTTGTGATGGTACTGGCTATTGAAGATAGTGTTGGGCCTTCTGGGGCGGTTTTGCGATGTGAGATTGAGGTTGTAGGTGTCCCAGAGGTTATTTGTAGCTGGTCAGATTTAGCACCTACTTCTACAATCTCACTAAGCACAGAGAAGAGGAGTTCGACGAGGCGGTGATAGCCATGGAAGTTATCTAGTGCAGCGAATATAGATGCTACCACATCATCAAGGTAGAGAAGGAGAGAGGGACCAGTCAGACGAATCATCATCACAAGGACTTGTGGCGCTTGTGGTGATATGTCGAAGGTATTGAGGCGGAGCGAGATGGCGTTTACCATATAGTCTGCATTTGAGACGATCAGGTCGCTGGTACTCTTGTAGGCGCAGGCCGAAGAGAGGATGTTTAGGGTTATGATAGCGTGGGAGCGGAGGTGGGAATTTGATGATCCCAGAAGTTGGGTTACAGGATACAGAGTATCAATTAATTCTGAACGGAAGTTCTCTTTAAGATGCTGAGCGGTGGTGGCCACTACTTCAAGAGCTATGCCTTGAAGTCGCCAATCAACTGTTTGATCAGAAGGATCAGCTGATTGAAGGATGGATAGGGAATATGAGAATAGCTCTTGGTTGACAGCTTCTTGCTGATCAGAGTTTGTTAGTGAGGATTCCAAAAAATCATCTAGCTCCGCATTGGCGGAAGCCGCGGTTTGAAGGTGGAAAGACAGCCAGTAGGCTGAAAGTTGACTATATCCAGTGGCACCTCGCATGTATTCTATCATTTCGCTGGCCATACTAAGTTGAGCTTGCTGGTTTCCCAGTGTAGATAGAAACGACAGGAGATGTGCTCGTGTTTCCTTTTGGCTCTCCGCAGCCATCAGAATTGGATCGAAGTTCTTGACAAGTGCATTTTCAGTCGCTAATGTTGTCAATGCCTGACTATTCAAGTCAAATGGGGCCTCTTCTACACTTCTCTTAGAAGCTCTCGGCTCTAGCAACACAGTCACACTGTCTCGTAATGATGTGGCCAAGGTATCCTCCAATATGGAAGACCCAAGATTTAGTTTTGCGAGCAACTCCTGTGCTGCCGAAAGTCGCCTAAGAGAATTCCCTTTTGCTGTCTCATCATTTGCCTGCATAACTCTTGGAAGACTAGTTATCCAGTTATAGGTGGTGCTTTTAATATGTTCAGCAATGTCAGAATGAATAGCTGCGAGATCAACTAAAGTTGTTCGTCTACTTGCAAAAAGTCCACCGATGCCTTCCTCGGGTTCGACTCCGGACATCATCATGCAAGTCTCTACTAGCATTGGAGCAGATTCTGTGAGGGTCTCATGACACTCGTCCAGTAGTACAAGGCACAATCGGTTGAGGGCCTTGCAGACATCCCCAGATTCATGGTTTCGAAGTCTTACGACGTTGGCAAGTGCAAGCTTGATCTGGGCTGTAGTTGCCTTTAACCAAGATTTAGTAAGGGTCTGTTGTTCCTTTCCAGCAGGAGGTTCTTTGTCTTTATATGATCGAGTACGAATGTCACTTAGGATAGAAGTGAGCACTTTTTGAAGAACTTCTAGCCCAGAAACAAGTGTCTTACGCGCTCGTTTCGACGATGTACTTGGCATGAGGCTTTTAGTCAACGCTGAGATTGTACCAGGGAGGAATGTTGACAGAGCTTCTTGGTCCTTTACACATTTCCATGTGGCATCAAGTGCTTTCAAAGCTCGAAGTTGGACCTCGGCTGATGGTCCGTCCGTAACTCCCTCCAGAATCACGGTAACACAGTGACTAAGTGCAGGCACTATTGCATCTTCTACAAGAGATGCTGGGCCTTTGGGTGCGTTCCCTAAGGCTGTAAATAACGACGCCAAAGCATCATATGCCTCAATGATGAGCTCCTCTGGTGCTAGCTTGGCATCCTGACCAGGTACTCCCCCGGCGATGAATGTGAGTAAAATAAGAAGTTGCTTGGCCAGCTCCAAAGATATAGTGTTTTTCCAACCATAGGTGAGTAGAATATTGAGGCATTTGATAGTAAGCTCAGTGAGGCGATTACTGGATGTCTGCTTATGTTGCAAAATCAAAGAGAGCGGGAAGAAGATATAGTCCGCAAGCTTGCCATCAAAAACGCCATCATCTCGGCAGCATTTCTCCTTGAGCAGTTGATAGAGCCGACTAGTAGAATCTACCAGAGCTTTGGAAGTGTTCGCCGTAGCATCATTCCCACGGCGAGCAAGGTCGCTCAATTCTACACAACGCGGTCGCAGCTTTTTTAGAGGTCAGCAAAGGCGAGTGGTGAATGAATGAAGAAAAGGGCGTCTTACTTGTTGAAAAAGCTCATTCCTCTCGGAGCGAGTATCTGGATCCATGACTTGTACTTAACAAGTAGCATTTTCTCCGATGGCCAAGTATGTATGTATGTATGTTGTAAACGACTGAAATCAAATCTCCAAGGCTGCGATGGACAAAACCACGGCCTGGCGCAAGGCTGAACTGAGCTGAACTAGCCTTTTCCATCAGACCAATCAGAGGCAGCGCCTCACGTGTACCCAAGATATCACATGACTTTCATTCAAATTTACCAGCATCTCAAAACATCAACAAATGCTTCATTATTACCAGCCTGCGACAATCGCATATAAGAGTCGCTGTTGCTAGAGAGGTTGTGGCTATCCTACGTGGCTGATTTAAGGATCTTGAGAAAGCCAGAGCGTCAAAGAGTCGGAGACTGAGGGTCGAGATACATCGAGACCGTTGATCTGCGAAAACTGCGTTATGCAACAAACGCCTGTCTTTCCATCCCTTGAAGGCCTTCTTGCAATATTATTCATTGCCTCGGTTGTATCTTGTTAAGGTTGGCTTCGACACAGCAAGGTTGACGTTGTGATGATTCAACGTGCAGCACTTCGCTATTGCTTTTTGTTCTCCCAAGCCCTCACAGTTGGGTGTCAAGTGTCATGGTATTGACTCGAGTTGCTTGTCCCAAGTGGGTGTGCTTATGCGACGAAAAGGCGCTTTGGCTCGTCAACACTAAGGAACTCCCAAGTGGCTTGAATGTAATGCGAGCCAAAAGAGCCTATTTAGGGTGGTTCTATGTTGATACCTTCGTCATACGAACTCTCACCACTGCAATCCAAAGTTTGTTGCAGATCGTTCGTTTGGCCGATCATGAAGTCTGGATGGGCCTGAATGGTCGAGACTACATCAGACCGTCGATCGATGCAACTCAGATGTGCAACAAGATAAAGGAGGCTTTTTCAAGAAGAATATTTGCAGCACTCGAGGCTTGATCGATAGAATATGTCGAAATGTAACAAAGGACTACTTCGTCTTGCTCGCCAAATAAAAATTGTGGCTTCCTGTAGTAAAACTACGTGGCTTGCTAGGTACCGCCACGTATTAAATTGCTTGCAGGGATAGTTTTGGGACTGTAACCATGTAATGTCAATTTCATGACCTATGAGAGTTGAAATACACCTAGCAACTTAGTGTTCATACTTTGTATTTTCCATTGGGATCGCTTTCGAGAGTTAGCCGATAATGAAGAGCCAGATAGACAGACATATATGAAGCTGTCTAGTCTTTCAAATTATTAAGTCGGATCTCGTGAGTTAGGAAAGTGAATACACAACCAGCATGAGCAGAATCATAATCGCGAAGTCGTCGAGAAGCTCCTTCCATTTCTAGTTGTTTTGTTTGGGTTATTTGTGTGAGTGGTAACAATTGTGAAATACTCAAACTAAGTTAAAAGTCCTTCGCTTTGCATTCATAGGGGGAGTTGTGCTGGCAAGTTCATGAACAGCTTTATTTTACGAATCTGTTTTCAAACAATAAATGTCACGAACGAAGCAGGTTTCTCAAACTAAGTGAGATGTTCAAGTCAAGTGAGTTACTAGAATCAAGTAGATGACTTAGAACCACGAAGTATGACTGTGTCTCTATCACAGGCTGGTGTTCTAGTTTTTGTAGAATATATATACCATGGTGCTTTCCTTCTTATGGTGCCTTCCAAGTTTTGGCTAGCTCTGAATGCCTTCCTTCTTCTCTTTCCTCGCGAGCAACTAAATCTTGCTTTCAACAGCACAAACAACGTTAACAATCCCAATCTCCATAACTTCCGGGACTTATTTTACTCATACTTTTCGATCAGATATATCATTGATTCTGACATTCTCGAGTAACAAATCCCACACACAAACAATGGATAATCCTTCGTTTCCTATGCCGACTCTCCAGCAACTCGCCAAAACAGCCTTAGTCGTTACTCACTGGACTCATACAATACCCACCTATCACTTTCTCGACTCAAGAGTCATGTCATCTCCCGTTCCAGCGATACAACTATTGGAAGACTGCGGCGCTTCCGAAATCTCCATCGAACAACCCGGTTATTTACCCCACAGGATTAACACTCTCAATCACCCTTATTCTTGGCCTCGCTTCATGCTATCCGTATGTAGGACATGGTGGTCTGACGGTTTTCCTTTTGTCTGGTTCCAGGCACATGTTAATGTTCCGGCTGGTGCTGATGAGTCTTCTTTGGGGTGTGAACCGAACCCCAAGAAAAGATCAAGGGATAGTGAAGATGAGCCCCCAGAACTGCTTTTATCACCCTGGCGCAATTCACCAAGAGCTAAGGAGAGTTTGGAAGACCTTCAATTCACCATGGATGATCTGGACATGAAAGAAATAAAGCACAATGGTGCAGTTACGACTGAGGAGGAAAAGGACGTCATTATGTATGAGCAGGAGGAGCGTGGTAGTGGATATACTACTATCTCTGAGGGTGGTAGTGAATATATTACTGCCTCTGAGGAATGTAATCATGACGACCAGGGCCACAAAATTGATGAAGATTATGACGTTAACAGCTCAAGCGAGTTCTAGTTTTGACGGTAGGAGGAAGGACTGTAAATACATTTGACAGAGTTGAATAAAGCCTAGCCTACGTTTGAAGTACCTGCTTGGTTTTAGTAGCTGACTTGAAATAGCTTTATTTGAGTGAGTGACTTGATTTGGATGGCTGAGACAATTGGGCGAGCTAAGTTGATTTCAGCAATTTACTTTGTAAACAACTCACTTTAATAAGTGCCATTAAGTATTATACCCGACTGAAGCTCCTAATCACCTGAAGTAAGTCTCGTTCAAAGAAGGCTAGTGTAAAACGGCCAAGTTGCCCAAAACCCAGTAATTCATAACCGCGCAATGATTTTCAAGACCCTGTAGACTCAGCTTTCATCTCATCAACATAACCCTTCTTAATACCCTTCGTGTCCTCAGCATCAACCTCACCTCTATACAAAACATCCTTATCCCTAGCCGAAAAGCTGTGCAACAGCATACTTCCAAAATTACTTCTAATCTCGTATCCCTTACTCGTCTCATTCCCAGTTCCATAACCCATTTGTCTGGCTAATTGGAACTGATTTCGACTGCTCTTAAAAACTGCTGGTGCGTATTGGTCGATGAGAGGTTTGAGAGCTGGGGCCGAAGTGGCTACAGACTGGCAGGAATCATCCGATGGCATCTTGAACATATATTGTTGTGGGTTTATAAACAAGCCAACCTACGCTTCCGTGTCCCCCTCAACCACAAATGCAGCACAACTTTTCACAGATTTAACTCCGCTTCCTGCCCCTAAAATTGAAATGTGACTGGTTGATCCATGATCAATAGCCTGTAGTAGGTGGACTATGCAGCTCTTCTCTGTCAAAACTTCTCTTAAGTAGAGAAAAACTTACAGCTTTTTTGCAATCCTTAACCCCCTCCACACCAAAAAACACTCTCTTTATTCCTGTCTTCTACTTTTTTTTTCACTCCTTCTTTCAAACCAAAACCTATCACGAATCTTTGCTCCCTCAAGTACAGTAGCTACTCAGGATGTCATTCCTCTGTTCTCTCAACCTTGGCACCGTCGCCACCGTCATCTTCACCTCATTAATCAGAACAACCACAGCCCACTTCAACATCGACAGCCCATTCAAAATAGATGTACACTCACACGGGATTCCAACAAGATGTACAACGCACTAGTCAAAGCCGGTTACCCAGTCACAAACGGAACACTTTACGTTGATAAATTCCCGGTCTCTGAAACCTGGGACATCACATCTCACCTGGCAGATATGGATACCAATGGACTAAATTATTCAACATTGAGCTTTAGTGGTCCAGGAGTTACGTTTCTATATGGTGATACGGCGGCTGCTTTACAATTAGCTTAGTTGATAAATGATGACATGTATAATTCGTCTTGGAGCTACCTTATGTGTTTACTTCCACTTCCTCACCTCAATGAATCATTAACCAAAATAGAGGTGCGCTACCTTAGCTCGCCCAAATTTGTAAACTAAAATAGGATATTTTTAATTAATACTAATTATTCAATATAATAGAGATTTCTCGACTACCTAAACTTCAATGGCATAGGTGTGTACACCAACTTCCACGGACTCTACCTCGGAAACCGAACCCTAGATCCAAGAATGACTCTCATAGAAGATAAAAAAGCAACAGTCTTCGTACATCCATCTGCACCATCCTGTGCAGGAGCCGCAATCGGCTATCCGGACCCAATATCCGAATATCCATTCGATTCAGTACGAGCGATGGAAAATCTGCTGCTAACAGGTCAACGAGCCACATTCCCTGATATCAACATTATTTTCCCGCATCATGGTGGTGCTATGCCTTGTCTTGGGGGACGTATAGCTGGAATTTCTTCGGTGAGTTTTTTAGTTAGTTTACATGTTGCTACTTCCGTGGCTCAGCTTCAGAATTACTTCATGTATGGCTAGTGCTACTAGTGTTGTGCAGTTGGTTGCTATGAATGCTTTTGGCGGGATAAAGAAGATTGTTACTGGGACTGCTTGTTAATTACCTATTCTCTTAATTTCTTTTTTATTATCTTTTCATTAGGGTGAGAACTAAGCTAATTGAATTTGAATTGGTAGATCCTTATGTACCTTCAGTACAATCTACGCCTGCACTTTGCTGCTATTCAGACAAATGGTGGATATACTGATGATGAAATGGCACTTATCAATAATCAAAATGTCCTTGGTATTTTTCCTCGGATTGGTTGCAAAGCTTGGGTTGACTAGTAGTAATATAATACCACTACTGCATAATGTATGATAGGTACTTAAAGTTCAATGAAGAAGCACCTCAACTACTATTAGCAATGTTAATGTCTAATTTTATGTTCATCAATTCGCGTTGGACTTGATTCATGATGCTGCTAGTCACATGCCTCATCTACGCCGTGATACCCTTCGCTCTCAGATAGTCCTAATATACAAAATTCAACTTCAACAAACATCATCAGTTCTGCCGGAATGGCGCAGTGGTAACGCGTCGCACTTGTATCAAGTTGTGTACACCACTCTTAGCATATATGCGAAGATCCCTAGTTCAATTCTGGGTTTCGGCAAATCATTCTTTTTTGCAATTTTTGGCCTTCTTCATTTCAGTTCGACTTTTCAAATTATGTGAAGAAGATAGAGCACCTTTTTTGTTTTTTTCCAAATCTGCCGTTCGTGTGTTCTGGATTAGGGTTGTAGTGGCGTAATTTAACCGAGATATTTATCTCGTTACACAGAAATCAGCGTCACCCACCCTTACTAGCGTGACTGATTATACGCATTTTTAGGGCTAGAGTATTTAAAGTACGCACTTAGAAGACGCTGAAGGAGGTTAAGCGAGCGACCGGGGGTGACGCTGATTTCTGTCCACCCCCTTTCGTACCCCGGCTCGAAGGTAAAAACGAATAAGTGACTTGGCAGGCTTGGCCACGCTGTAAAAGCCCTGGAAAATACCCGAATGACTTGCTTTCTCGATATAAGCTTTTCCTCTTCACTTTATTATTATCTAGCAGTATTTTTGTAGATCTTCTTGTGTCGGTAGATTAGAGGACCTCGACTTTGTATACAAAAATCACGGGATCTAAATGCCACTGGAATGAAATTCCTCTAAATAGGTTCCAGTTACGCCAAGCAATATTTATAGCTTTTACCTTCGAACCGGAGGGGTGTACTGTACTCCATACCCAAGGCAAGAGAAGGAAGATATATTCCGTATAAGGTTTTGGCCTTGCGTAAATCACTTAGGCTTGGTAAGTCAACGTCATCTTATAATTTGATGTGATCACGATGTAAAACAAGGTGTACAACCAAGTATAGGATAGTGACAGCATTCGAAGCGTCTGCGCTATCTTCAACTGTCAAGTTGTCTCAATCACTAAAGCTAACGAGCGAGAAATGCTCGTTATGAAGGAGTATGCCAAGCTAGTATCAGACCTTCATTATTTTACTCAATCAATACCCTAAAATGCCAACGCCAATGCTATACATATTGGACTCTGGGAACCATAAATTCCAGAGCCCCAAAAATTAGTACAGAGGGTATTTACCAAAGACACAAATACCGGTATGCCTTCTGCCGCTTAACTCTACAGCCTAACCGATCTATACAAAACAATGCTTGCCTCGCATCTAAGAAAAGCCATATTTGTGTCCTCGCTGAGGATACGAGAGATTATAAATGTCCCTCACCTTCCTCCAGTTCTCGCATGTACTTCACAAAAGTCTTCTTGTGTGTCATGCCCGCATACTGGCCTTCTTTCGTCACGCATACATAGCGCAGCCCTAGCTTCACAAAGCACTCATACACCAAGTCCATAGGGCTCCGAATATCGAGGGCCACAGGTGCAGGATCGATATACGGTGTGAAATCGGTAGGATCAACGCCAGCAGTCTCACCATCTGAGTCGTCGAAACTCGCGACGCTAGCCATTAAACAAAAACTCCGCTCTTCATCCTCGAGGTTGTCTAGGGCAAATTCGAGATCGGGTGCTGGGATTAGTCCAACAAGAACGCCATGTCGAATGATAGGAAGGCCTCCATCGATTTCGCCTGCTGCATGGAGAATTTCGAGTTTATTGCGCAGCGAAGAAGCAGATACGAGAGGCGAGGTAGATATATCGATCACACGCTCTCGACGGACACGTGGTACGATATCGGCCAAGTCAGAGGTGAATACTGGTTTGTGTTTATTGTTCAGAAAGGGGTATGAGTTCATATTGGTCAAAAGATCCTAAGACCAGTCAGTATGGCAAAGTTTCAATCAGAATTGAAATACATACATATATACTCAACGGCTCCATAAAGTCAGCTGTCCACTTTGCGACCAAAATAGACAGCGAAAACGGCAACACATAGTCCAAACTGCCGGTTAACTCGAACAAGATTACTGCAAGTGTGACGGAAAGTCGGGTAACACCACACATAGTTGCGCCTGCTGCGATGAGGGCGTAGACACCGGGAGTAATGCACGAAGCGCCACTGGAATGGGCTGCACAATCTCCAAATATAGCTGCTGTGGGATAGCGCAGTACCACCCACTGGATCATATGGCCGATGATGCGTCCACCAAGACCTCCAACAACCATGGATGGAACATAAATGCCTGCTGGGACTTTCTATAAATAAATCAGCATGTTGGTCGAAAGTGGCAATCACATCGCTAAATCCGGACTTACAATTCCAAAAGTGATTATTGTCAGGAGCCCCTTGATAACGAATGCAAAGCTCAGACTTTGGATAATCTGAGCGATGTCGTTGATATTCTCTGGACAGAGACCCATGTCTTCTCTAACATTCGGATCACAAGGCCTTGCTAAATTGTAGAGTAACTTTGCGACAGGCGGTCTGGTGTAAGGGTTCCAATAGCTAACAAGACCAGTGAGTAGTGCAACAAGCATCACCTCGACGAGAGGCCATTTCTTGACAACACTAATCTTGCGAAAAGATTGAGCCCACATTCGCGATGCTTTTATGAAAAGAGCACCTGTTGCTCCGCCTAGAACTCCGACTAGAACAAACGTAACAAGCTCAAAATATGCCCATTCCGTGACATACCGAACCTCAAAAATAACAATTTTGTTGTTGCCGTACGGGTTAAGAAATTTAAGAGTAAGCGCTGCTGTTATGCAGCAGAAAAATGTGCGAAATAGAGTCTTTGCTGGGAAGAAGTACGCAACCTCTTCAAGAGAAAATAAGATACCACCAATTGGAGCCCCAAAAGCGACAGCCACACCTGCTGCTGCGGCAGCAGATAGGACTTCTCTACGTTTCCCATCATTGTGGTCATACTTGTCGAAAATTCTACAGGCAATATTGCCCACACAAGTGGCTATGTGCACGTAGGGACCCTCCTTCCCCCTAAGTTTGAAAGTAAGTAATTTCTCCACCTAGTCTCAGAAACAATATGGTGCATAATCACTTACAAGCTCATTCCTGAAGCAACACTAAGTATTAGACCAAGAGTCTTGATAACCAGTGTCTTTACGCCAAGAAATCCATGGAGAACAAAGCCACTGAGAATAACTCGGACTTCAGCAACACCACTGCCAGCAGCAGAGTAGTAGACCATAGGAGGTGCAGCAGAGGAACTGTCGGGTGCCACGATCGTTGAGGGGCTTGGAGGGCCATCCTCGTCCCTGGAGGACACGCGATGGAGTGCACCAAGGTTCTCATCAAGCGTAGAAATCTGGTAAGTTGAAGGAACCACGGTCTTGGTCGTCAACGTCAATAGGCAGGATAGTGTTGCAAAAGTAACGACCAGGCCGACATAAAATAGGAATTCGACGAAATCCTCGCTAATATGAGGAATATGAACGAGTTGAGACCAAGACTCCCAGGCCTCGCATTTTCCTCCCTTTGGGCAGCAATTCTATGAACTAGGTTAGTCGATATTTACACGCCGGAGCCTTTTGGCACATAGGCAATGAATATCAATAGCCGGGTGGAGATGGAGAAAGTCATCGTGCTAAACTTGCAAAAAAGGGCCAACGCAGAGTATCGTTTACAAATAGGTAAGGTTTATATATCAGAAAACTAGCAGGGTCTTCGTTGGAAAAAGAGGTATAAGTCTTGAAGAGAAATGGGGGCCACCTTACCTTCTCGCTCACGAGCCAACCATCTGCACAGTACCCATCTTTCCAGTCAAAAATTGGCGACTCGCTCACATTGACGACATATGCAATCGAGGCCGTGACGAAGCCGACCAGGGCACTCAAGATCCACCCTTGAGTGCCATCGAGGAGGGCTTTCAAGCGACCCCGAAAATCCTTCCTGCTCCTCAACTCCTTAACTCTATATGCATCTGCGACACTGTCGTGTAACCAATCGGTTGAGGTAAATTGATCGTACCAGACGCGTTCGTCAGGGAATAATGAAGAGTGTTTGGACTCTCGCATGGAATCATGGACTGTTGTTGAAAAGGCGGTGACCAGCCGCTGGCCCAGTGAGCCAGCGCGACTGTGATGTCGAGTGCTGCGGAGGCTGCCTGCAGATATAAACCTAGATCAGCCACCCATGACGAGGGATTTCTTTAGGTAGACTAGAAAAGCTGTAGGGGAAATAAACCCATTGACGTACCGTTGTGGCTTTGATGTCTCGAGAGCCTCGGGTGCGGAGTGGAATCCAACTTTATCCTCGACCTCCCAGAGTTCTTTAGAAGTGGCGTCCTTTCATTGTTTATAGAATCATTGCTCGTCGCTCTATGCAATCCAGGCTGAGAGCGTCGAAAGGTGGGAGAAGGTGGGAGTGAGCTTGCTGCAGAGTCTGGCATGTACAGATTGGACGTAGAAGCTGTCATGGTGAGATCTGGATCCCCAGGTTTGCTTTTGCGAGATGAAGGCATCTTGAGGGCATCCTCAAGACCTCAAGGTAGAGATGGACGAGTACTAAGAGAGTCGGAGTCAGGCGCCAAGTATGAAGATAGTGGTCAGCGGGGCACCTCTTTCGGCTGGCATGGGTATAGTGGAGATGGGCTTTGACTCTGTATTTCAACAAACAGGATGTCGGAATCAAGCAATTTGAAGAAGGTGCAACTCTGTCTCGAAGCCTGACAAAGTTTGAAACAGAAGGCAGTTAGTCGAGGATGCTGATGAGTAGAAGTATGCTGATGTGTGTAGTAGGTTGTGTAGTATGTTGATTTACGAAGACATCCCTGAATGATTCAGTAGCCTTGCAGCAACCACCATACACCCTTTACGAAAGCTGAACGGCACAAAGTCCACGCGACCATGCTATGGTGGTTGCCGTGCTTGGCTGAGCAAAAGTCGAATCTCCAGATTCGTCTAGAATTCTTGGTGAAGAATAACAATAATAGAAAGACTCAAGAACGACTTGGAAGCACACAAGAAGCCATGAAAACCGCGGTAGATGCGGACTGATTCAAGATAAGACGAAAAGTCAAAACAAAAATACGCCATAGAGATCGGCCTACGAAGTACCAACTTCCTTGACATCAGCCGACGCATGCCATGAAAATGTCTCTTTACTCCACTGTAGAGCCTGCAAAGGCTGCTCTAATAGGATCTTTAATCACTAAATACCTCACCCAAATGACAAGGCCAAGAGTCCCGAGAGGCTCACTGGCCAGGGTTTGTTGGACCCTGAAAATGACACAACCAGGTAATCTGCGCTAGTTACTGTTACGGAAGCGTACATATAATGTTCCTGCTGTAAGAGTGGCAGAATTGCCACCGGAGAAAATCATCCGTCCTCCAGTCAGTCACGTTTCGAAGGCGGTGTTCTCCTGTTCCGCCCTCGCTTGCGGGCATTATTATTTACTCCAGAGCAGAGCAGACAAGAGTACGGAAGTACATACGGATTGTACGGAGTACAAATGAAAGAAATATCGTGTTCAACAACTCATGAATCTTGATTGCCATCTTCGATGTGACACAGTCAGATCAAGATCCGTACCTTGAATGAAATCGGGAAAACCTCTTTGCACAGGCCATCTTCCTCTCGTCGTGCCAATGGCTTCTAACAAGTATCCTCAGTTCATCCTATTTGGGGACTCCATCACACAATATACCAGCTTTCTGCGAGATGGCTTCTCATTTGGAGCTGCCCTCGAAGAACGTACGTTCACTCTCAGTCGACAATATAGCCCAGCAAAGCAAGCTAACCCAAATCAGATTGTCAGAGAAGACTAGATGTTATCAATCGAGGCTTAAGCGGATACACTACGTCCCAAGGTCTTCACATTATTGACCACATCATACCAACAACTGATGTTGCGACTGTCGATTATCTCGTAAGCTAAGCTAAGTGAGTATACCACTGTGGAATCTGGCTGATAAGTCAAAGCTTGTTGCCTTTGGAGCTAATGATGCTGTTGTACCGGGCTTCACTCAACATGTCCCATTGGAAAAATACCAGCAAAACCTCGAGGCGATCATCAACCATCCTCGGGTGAAAGCTCATGACCCCATGATCTTGCTTGTAACGCCGCCCCCAATTAATGTTGCTGTCTGCGATGTTGAAGACAAGAAGAGAGGCTATTCTGAATCAATTCGCAAGCTACCTGTCACCGCTCAGTATGCTCAAGTAACAAGAAATGTAGCCAAATCTGCACAAAATATAGGACGGAAAGTCGTTTTAGTCGACCTTTGGACAGCTATGAGCACGGAAGGCGAGAAGGTAGGACTCCAGAAGTTACTCGTGGATGGATTGCACTTCACTGGGGATGGATACAAAGTCTTCTATGATGAGGTTGTGAAGCATGTCGGACAATCCTGGAAGGAAGAGCCTCTAGATGCTCCGTCGTGGGTCTTTCCTCACTGGTCTATTGCTCCTGGTTCTGTAAAGCTTTGAGGGGGGGTTGGGGTCGATAAGACCGTGGTAGCATAGACGATGTCGAGGAGGTTGGCTCACCTAGCCAAGGGTTCCCTTGAAGCTGAGATGAGATGGTTAGTCATGTCAGCACGTCCTTTGCAGCCAACAGCCATGTGAAGGTTGGAATGGTTACCAATATCGATACCAGTGATGATAGGGACAAATAAAGGCCAACCTCTCCCATTTCATGACTGAAATTCAGTAATACAATCTATTTTGAGTGTCTAAAAATGATGCGGTAGCCACACTGACCTTGAAATGAAGTTAAGGAGTAACTAGTCAATACAAGCAGCAGTACTCAATGATGAGCCTTATTAATTCTGGTTGGATTAACCAACTGGAAAACAAATCACTAAAAACTACGCCTCTCAAGGTGGGTTTTTACCCACGAAGACTATCACATGAATTCGACCCACCGAAGATCTAAAAGTAGGGTGGTGCGTCAGGTGCTCCTGACGTCTAATCCCTGCACACCTTACAGTAACAAGTCTGGGGGAGAGTTCAAGCTAAACTAGGACGGACCTTCCTTGGACTGCATGACCATTGCAACCTTTTGAATCTGAGCCCATACAATTATTTGCGCCGTCCAATTACCACTACAATACCCTCCATCAACGAACCTCCTCAGTGAATCCACACTCAAGTGTCTACATCCGCAGATACGTAACTCCCTTGCAGCAACACAACGACTCCCTTGGACTCCCTTGACTCCGCTCCGATCCTGTTTCGCAACTCGTCTTCACAGTACATTGATAGCAGGACTACCCTAAGAGTTACTAATATCAGAGCCTCTGTTGGCCCCGCTGTGCCTCTCATCTCCCAATACCGTTCACGATCACGTTTCCCCCTTCACAATCGCAACCCTCCCCTCTATCACGCCAAGAAAGAGTTTACGAAATCCACCTAATCACTCTCGCGGCGTTGATACCCGTCTCTCAGGTTCCTTTGCACGCCCCTGAGCCTTTACGAAATCGCCATCGCTGTATAATACAAGTGTGAAGGACCCACGGTCGTACTGTCCGATGCGGTGGGGGAGGAGGCCATCGTCGTACTTGTTCCGATAGGATAGAGGCCAAGGCGCTGCCTTGGGAGGGGTTACAGTACCTTGAAGGAGTATCTGGCTAAGAGATAGTAGACGGACCTGCGGGAGGGCTGAAAATCTTGTAGTCGACAACTTCTAGGCAAGATACACAGTAGATACAGTCACCGCAACTTCTCACTCGGTCCGCTTTCACATAAGGAGATTTAGCTCGCCAGGAAATCAACTTGAGCCAGCAATCCCCGTCCGACTCGCCATCCGTCTCAAGTCTCTGGGTCTTCCTTCATTAAGCACTGGATAACGGTGATACTTTATTGTGCGGGCATGGAGTCCCCGTTTCCAGCCACTCGCGAAGAATTATACCATGTGCAGATGGAAGTCAAGCATGTGCTGGCAAGGCAGGAAAACCACGCAGAGCGAATCTTGAGATTAGAAAAGCGTCAGGCCGACGATGCAGCGCTCAAGTCTGTTTGGAACTCACCCTTTCCTAGCGTCATAGGTGGTACTCCTCAACAAGGTCAGTGCGTCAAACATTATGGCATGATCTTCAGCTAAAGTTCTTCCCAGGCCCTATTATTCCCAATCAATCTTCTAACGTCTTTGATGACTTTGACGATGAGCAAGAACAGAATATTCTGGGTGCTCTAAATCTAGACGCAGACGAAGAACCAGTCAGGCGAGGCGCTTCGCGAGCCAACAGTGTTCGCTTTGATGTCAGTGCGATTCATGGTTCAAATTGGGCCAGTAGTTCTCGAAACTCCGGAGAATTCGGTCCAACACGCCCATCTTCCGGGATTGGAAGTCATCCGATAGAACGCTCTTTGTCCCATAAATCGGATGGCAGACACAGCTCAGCAGGCCATTCTGTGCACTCAATGCATTCTGTTCCCTCTGGGCGGACAAGTAGTCTTGGGTTAGATACAAACTTCCTCATTGGTGGCGGCGACCAAGATGATGATTCTCCCCTAGATATTCCAGACCCCCCACCGGGTCTGTTCATTTTGGGGTCAGTCCCTTCTATCATCCGCTGTTGGCTAGATACCAACTTCTCCCATGATTCACTTTTATACGCTGTTGTTTGTACTGGTTCTCAAAGATCTCTTGTTGAGTACAGCCTGGTGAGGGAGCTTGGATATTTGGATCAGATGCAAAAGGATTCCTCGGGTCGGTTTACAGTGAGACTTCCGGTCTATCTAACAGAAGCAATCATTACTCAACCCATCTCCAGATCCAGTAGTCCGTCTCATCAGCTACCTACGGTCACTGCCGATTTTGAGGTTTTTGGTTTAAGTCGCACTGGTCTAGATCGCAATAGGGCCATCAGAGTCTTTCTTGGTAGCGATACTTTACGGATCCACAATGCCGATATTCTATTTTCCCAGAACCTGATGACGCTATACACTAATGACCGTAACAAGGTGTCTGTACCATTTGTCAGGCCTGAAGATGAAAGATCTTACAAGACGTTGGGAACAGCCAATATCTCCCCCGAGAAGAATGAGTTGAAAGCTACTGCTGCACCGTTCATGCCCACTGAACGGCAGCCCAAGGTCGAACAAACTGCCGATGCTATGGCATGCAAATTGGAGGATGGAATCGAAAGTGCAGAAAAGGCTAAGCCTGCTACGACTTCATCGTCAACAGAACCAATGTCTCCATTTGCCACGACAGCTCTACCAGGAGATAGCAGCGTTATCAGTAAAGTCTCTGACGCCCCAACAGACACAGATCCCGAGCACAGCACCACAGATACTCAATCATCCAACTCAACCACGCAAGAGCCACCTTCATCCGAGCCTTCTACACCAGCCGACCCCTCCCACCGTGAATCTGGTCCAGGAATATGGGGTTCCTGGCGCCAAGGGAGTATCTCTGGATCTATAAACGGAACTACGGAAGGAGCTGATCATGGGTATCAACGCTCAACTCGGGGAGGCCGCCAAATGAAAGTGCTTAAACCCTCAAAGTTCATCTCCACAGTGACTTCGAACCCAGGCTCTAGCCGTTCGTCTTCTGCTGCTCGCACAGGCGCATCATATGAGCCTGCGCCACCACCAAAATCTGCTGGTGAGACCAGACGAAAGAGCCAGGGAGGAGTACTGGGCATGGACGTACCATCGCAACCATTGCGTTGGGAGAGAGGAATGGGCGACTCCAAGCGTGCCGTCTCATCGGATGAGCAAAAAGCCCCCAGGACGGTAATTGCTTCCATACCCAGGAGTTCGAATCCAGTTGGTGGCGCTAGTGCCTTTGCTTGGATGAACAATAGTGGGAAGAAGGGTACTGCTACGGCTGAGTAGTCCAGGGACTCCTTCTCTCACTTTCTTGCTCCTCTTCTTTCGATCAAAGAAAATAAAGACGGCAAGATATAGAAGCTCAAGCCCCAGCCCTTTCAGCCGGAAACAATTGCTTAACGGTGCGGAGTATGGAATAGGGCTTTAGCATTAGCTACAGTTTCCAGAAACCTTTCGAAATGAAAGGAAATGAAATAAAATGAAGAAGCCAAATCAATACACCATGAAGCTACGGTATGTCGTATATCTGCTAAAAGTGAGTTTAATTACGCGCAGGTTAAGCTGGGGCATTCTTTTGCAAATGTCTCCTCCCTCCCTGCCACCTTTTGTGTCATAAGCAACGGAGGTATGGTTTGAGAGTTGAGCTAAGGTCCATGAAGGAAATGTATGAGGCAACCATTTTAAGCGTTTCTTAAAATGCTGTCTCTAAGGATAGATCATTTTCCTCAGTACAATACCCCTCAGGTAATTCTGAAGATCGTCTATACCTCTTCTCTTATAGTTGCAATTACCTATTGAGTTACCTATTGAGTTCCGGACCAAAAGGCATCACTTGATATATTGTCACGTCGTGCAATGCAATTGTGGAAAGCTTACAATATTGCAAGCAACGAAGGCACACTAAACTAGTGCAACTCAGCCAGGAATTCTCGCATTCTCACTACTTAGCAACTCAGTCAGAATTCCACCCTTGCCCATACCCTTTCTCTTCTCTTCCTCACCTAACCTCTTAGTGATAAAAGCGCTCAACTCCTTTACCTTGACCAGAGCTTTATTCGTACAGTCTAGTAATATAACTGCATCGATGGGTACGCCTCCCAGCTTTGCAATCTGACATATCTCTCCATGACGATTCATGCTGATTGTTATGCTACCGTCGCGGAGGGATTCTTCGAGGTGAGTCGTATCGAGTAATGAGATCTCTTCGTCATCTGATGATTCTTCGATTTTGGATCTTGAGGCGGTGGACTTCAATGTTGGGTCTCGTTTGTAGAAGGAGAAGGTTATGCAGAATGGATGGTGTAGCAAGGATAAGGGTACGGGTTCTCGTTCTGCAAGTGTGTAGACTGTTACGCTTTCGCCCTCTGTACTAGTGTCTGGTCTGCGGAAGTGCTGTAGTGCCGCTATTATGCTGATGCAGGAGGCGTCGATGAGATTTCCGTCATGAGAGAGAATGTGAACATCTGCGCGGATGGACCAAACTTTTTGGCCGGCTATTAAACATCTGTCTTCCGATTAGTTCTGTCGTCCTAACATCCAGATTTGTCTTTCAAGGAATATATGGATGTGGTGTGAGAGAGGTTGTACATACAGTGACTCAGTATCCAAGGCCGAAGATCTTCGAACTGTCTTCTCGAGGAGGCGAGAGAGTAGGAGTTCAGTTTCTGTAGGTCGGTTGACTTCGAAGGAAGGTGAAGTCATGGGTGAGAGCTCAGTGGTTATTGTGAAGAGGCCATCGAAGGGTCGGTCAGGGAATGGTGATGTTACTTCTGCCGTAATGCGCGTAAGGACTCTAAATCGCTGTGAATTAGCTTTGCTTATCCCAATACATAAAAGCAAATCCCAGGCAAAGTGTCAAATCCTTAGGAACAAAGACAATATGAATTCTTACCTTGTCTTGCCCAGCCTAACATCAGCTACTCCATACTCATCTCCAAAATCCAAAGACAATTCACGAAATTGATCAAATTCCCTGCCATCTAAGCGGATATTTTCCTGTAGAGCGCGCGCAAAGAATTGCTTCTCATTTTGCGAGGGCTCGACTTCTCTAGGCATGGTAGAGAGGTTGACCGTTGATCTGCTTGTATTTACTTGCTGTTGAAGCTTTTGGAAAACGCAAGCTATTCTGCCGCGGGCGCTAGGGCGGTGTGACAGAATTGGCTTAGCTCGTCGCGCCGATTGCGATTAAGATCTTTGGAAATCGCGTCTATGGAGGATGCAATCACATTCAATAGCAACGCAGAAATCATGACTACCGGTATGGACCCGTGTTTTTGAGCTTTGGTGATACATACACTGACATTTTGCAGCTCACAGACCCACATTTGACCCAGTAAGGAACTTGGATAATTGAGTTTTGAGTTTTGAGTAATTCCAAAAGAGCACTTCTAACTCATGCATAGGCAGTAGGAAAGGAGGCGCAACGAGGACCAGCCTACCATCAGCGCCTACTTCCAGCACATACTCAATTAAAAGTCCGGTATGTTGCACGAAGCTACAACTACAGTCATGTATTAACAGTTGTGTAGGCAACCTGGACAAGGAGGGGCTGCAGATCATCAAATCCGCGACCTACGAGCCGAACTACTAGAAGCCGAAGCAGCACACTTCGCAAAGAAGAATGGAGGACCACCACCGAGCTTAGCTGGGGGAGAGGAAAGTTCTACGAATGCTGCCAAACGACAATTGGAGAACGGTTCAGAAGCTGATGGAGAAGAGGACCCGGCTGCCAAACGCCGGCGTATATTAGAGGAGTTCAGAGACGTGGATGCCGAGTCAGATGATGCTGGTGAAGAAGATAGTAGCGAAGATGACAGGTGGGTTGGGAATGTCTGCCCTTCCGGGTCTGTTTATACTGACCATTGCAGTGACGACGACGAAGACGAAACGGCTGAACTGCAGAGAGAGTTAGAGAAGATTAAGAGAGAACGGGCTGAAAAGAGAGAGCAAGAGGTTGGTTTAAGCTCACAGCCTTGGGATGATCTTGCTAAAATGCAACGCAGGAACGAGAGAAAGCGGCTGAAGAAGAGGCTGCGAAAGAGCATGACATTGCTTTGGGCAACCCTTTGCTAAACAAATCCGATTTTAACGTCAAGCGCAGGTAAGTTAGCGAAAACTCGAAAAAACCTGGTATTGGAGCTGCAGGATGTTTCACTGATAAGTTGGTAGATGGGATGACGATGTAATCTTCAAAAACCAAGCTCGTGGAACCGAAAATAAGGGAAAGAAGGAATTTGTCAATGTAAGTGCAATGTATTTCCCATTGTTGGCGCTAGGACGTGCTCTTGTGATGTTGTGTACTGACTACTGATATAGGATTTGCTACGGTCAGACTTTCACAAACGATTCATGAGGTTAGTTGTGTTGAGCTTTCTGCCCCCTTCATATTCATCGTTCTGGACATTGTGGCTAATTCATCATGTGTGGCGCAGCAAGTATGTGAGATGACGAGCAGATCGAGAAGATGGTATTCTGGCAATGCAGTAGTGTTTGTGGCGTTGGTCCCTTGCTTTCTTTTTTTGGTGAATTATGGGGCATCGTTTGTCGGCGTTGATCGGGAGTGGGGGATGCGGGTTTTTGTTCACATCAACTACTAAATGCCAAAGCTTGGGAGCTATAGTGGCCACTTGCTTTGAGAAGTTCATTGTCGCCGATGGTATCCACTACAGTGTAAATTTACAGTTTGATACCTCAACTGCACATACACAATTCGCATAACTTCTAGGGTCTGATTCTTTTTCTCAGCCATCTTGTCACCCATGATTTTCGTACCTGTGGGTTGTATGAAATGACGGGGTTAGTTAAGCGGTAAGCGGTAGCGGGGGCGGGTATACCAGCTTCAAAGCCCATATGACGTGCGCCTCTAAGCTGGCTGCTCTCCTAACCTGCTCGTGTTTTTTGCCTCATCTGCACAGATATTGATTGATTGATTGATTGCATAGGTAAGTTGGACAAACTCCTGATATATCTGTCTATCCTCCTTTAAAACCTTGCCTCCAAGGTTTACTGTGTGGATGGCACAAAATAGGAACACAACTGCGTCATTGCCACTGAATTATGACGCGAATGACCTGTTAGACGACTAGACATGTCGAGTTTGGGACAGCATCCAGTTCACGAAACTGGGCAGAGCTATCCTCTGCCAACCAAAAGAAGAAAAGCGGAGTTGAGATCTTGGAATTGGGGTTGGTCAAAGTGCTACTACACTACGTAGTAGGCCCAAGGCGTCCCAAATGAACAGTTGTGACTGAGACAAAGAACTTCCCGTGTTTGATATAAACCCTCTCTTCTTTCCCCCTATCGTTGTCTTTCTCATCATACACCCAGCTTCACTATTCAATCATCCCTCAACTTCAACCAACAAACAAAACAATACAACCTCTTCAATCCCCACCAACCACAACAAAACTTCATCATGTCTAGCTATGATAATAACAACCAAGTATGTCCTTCCAACCCTTTCAACTTCCCAGTTAGAGCTCCCATTCTGACCGTCTTCCCTTTAGCAGAGCTCCGGCTACGGTAACAACAATGACTCCTTCAGCTCCTCAGGACGTCAAGGTGGTCAATCTAGAATTGATGGAATTGATTCTTACGGAGTACGCTATTACCTATATCCTGTCTCTATTTTTGAAGGGCACTTTTGAAGGGCACCGCCTTATACGCAATCTATACTAACGCCCATAAAGTCAGGAAACACTGACAGTGACAACTTCGGTTCGTCAGGCCGTCAGACCGGTTCAGACAACTACTCTTCTGGCAACACCGGAAGCTCTGGTTCCGGTAATGACTCTGTCGACACATACGGCTCAGAAAGAGCTGGACGCACTGGAGTTCTAAACTCGGATAACTACAGTTCGAATAACACCTCGGAAGGCATTGGCAGCCGTGGACAGTCTGATACCTATGGTTCCTCAGGAAACACTGGTTCAAGCAGCTTTGGAAATGACTCTTCGGACACATATGGATCAAAGACTGGAGGCTCTGGCTTGGGCAACACAGGGCTAGACAACTATGGCTCCAGCAACACCGGATCTGACAACTATGGCTCATCAAACACAGGCTCATCCAACTACGACAACTACAACAACACCCACTCCAATGGCGGCAAGAACGACTCCACAGTCGGCAAGTTAATGGAGAAGGCTGGATCCCTCCTCAAGAACGAGAAGATTGAGCAGAAGGGTGCTGAGAAGCGCGCTGCTGCTGGCAATGAGTACAGCTCTGCAGGAAACAACAACTATTAGAATGGTTGTTCTTACGGAAGACCTTGAGCTAGCGGAAATTCATGACTTGTACGATTAAATGGAATAAGTGATGATGGGCAAGGCTCGCTTGAGTCTTTAATGACAGCGATGGGATTCGCGCTATTAGCAAAATCAAACTGTATTATTACAACCAATATCTTTCAATCATCTTTGTAATGTTCATAATTTCGTATACAAAGGATGGATTTTTAAGTCTTTGGAGTTTTCTGCGCACCCCAAATAACATTAAATTATTAAAATTGCCTCTATTTCGAATAGCAATTATTAC
>JAJONI010000195.1:0-33873 GCA_022190145.1 Pezicula rhizophila
ATCTTTAAATTCGCATTTCACTTTGTTATGTTCTGTCTTCGTTGCCATGATAATTATAATTGATGTTGTAGTTCTTATTAAACATATCACTAAGGTATATGATGACATGTATCTGCATATATTGCATCGACCACCTCATCGATAGCAGCACCCTAGACTCTTATCTTCTGCTTTTAAATTTTATTTTGTCATTTCTCTTGTAACACTAATTACTAGTTCCTACCTCGTGTATCTCTTCTTCCCATCCGTCGGCTCGTGCCGGCAATATGCGACACTACCCCTTTAGGACTCCGCTTAAGTCTAAAAGCCAGAAAGTGCAAGACAAAAAGAGCGACCCAAATATTTAAAAAGAGAAGGAGCTGTGACAAAGACAGTATAACTAACAATAGGGGGATTTGTCAATTATCCCAAGCGTAATTTCGAAGTCCTAAAAGCCGTCTTCGACTTGGAAGACGCAAATAGTACCTATCGTGTATCTTCTATAAATTTAGCTACCGAGAACCAGATATAGAGAAAGGCAATGATTGATAAGGGTTGTAAACACAAGACTTTAAAGGACAGCGTGTATAGTCGTTGTTCTATATCCGCTTTGAGGGCTAATATTAACAAATCTGAGACCTGGAAGGAGCTAAACGCCAATTTAATAATAGTCGTTGGAACCAATGACCCTAGTGCTGTCCTTGTATCAGCCTCAAGTAGCACTAGGGTCAACTGACTCAATAAGGCAACAAGTCGCACGTAAGCCCTCGCTTCAAACATCGCCAAAAGCTAATGTACGTTAAAACTTGTCAATGAGAGCTTATTGGAAATAAGCACGACATACAAGAAAAGAAAAACCTCTCCCTAGTCGTGCTTACCACAGGATTGGTTCGGTTGGGATTATTTTTGTGATAGTGCTCACTAACACATAAGCAAGCATACATACATGGCTTTCTGAAATAAATGCTGAGAAAAGTCCGCCCAGACAGAGCTTTATGCTAGATGCTGGATGAAAAATCTGTCAAGAGATGGATGATATTTTTGGTCTGAAGCATGAATGAAATAGTTGTAATTTTACAATCTAATCCATCTGAAGTTTTTCTAGGACCATCCTTCCTTTGCATCCTTCGGCAGAGCATTGACGGAACGTCTTTGATACACACGTGACAGGCAACGTCACGTATCTTGGCATGTCTTGGCTGAGGCGGGGCGGGCTCCTTCTATTACTGAACTAAACTGTGTGGTGCTGGCTGTCCTGTCCTGTCCTGCGTACTGATCTGCGTACTGGCACTGTACCGTACTGTATTTTACGTACCGTATTGTTATTGCGTCGTATGTCGCATCTCGGGAAAAGCAGACTTCCACTCTCCACAGTCCAAAAGTCCAGAGTCCAGAGTCTCTCCGCATACTAATTATTTTATTACTACTGTACGGAGGCACGGCTATTATTTATGAACGCCGTCTCTCGGGAGTCGGGCAATGTTTGGAGCCGGAAATAAAATAGCTGACAATACAGTACAGTAAGTTTGAGAGTCCACCACACGAGACCTCTTTCCTCCTCTTTTTCCCCTGTAAGCCCTGTAAGCCCGGCAACTCCGGCATTTTTTTTATTTTACTCTGCGGGTGGCTTTCAACCAGTCCTCATCTCCTCTGCCCCTCGTCACCAAGATAATAATATGCGCCAAGACTCCACCAAAGTTCCGAGGAGCCAAAAAAAAAAAAGGGATCCCTCTGTTCATTGCCCTTCCTTGCTTGCCCTATCTTGATCCTGGCTGTTGTTGATTGGCCATGCGTACTGATGGATTCGATCCGCGCCCAGGTCGGACTGCGCTCTACGCTACTCGCCGTCCAGAATTTTGCATGGCCAAATTTTAAGGTATCTATGCTTTTCTTTCTATGCTGCTTCAGCTCCTGGCTATCGTACCAGCAGCGTATAAGCAGGTGCGAGCGCGAGGTGCGAAAGGACCCTGTACTGAAGCTTCATCTCATCCGTTCTCTCTCTCTCTCTCTCTCTCTCTCGCGCTCTCTCTCTTCCTTCGTTCCCTTCCTCAATCAGACCTCATGGCATCCCTTTGACGGAAAACCTGTTGTTGTTTTTTTTGCGCATTGTTCCTGCGCAGTTCCCAACCAAGTATGGAGAAGGCTCTCAGCCTTCCTGGCCGCCTCGTCGTGCATATCATTTTAACCCTACTAAACCGGTATGTCACTGTTCTAAGGTGAGCCAACCATGTATTGACAATGACAGACACTCGTTTTTCGGTCTCTTGAAGCACATTCTCATTAATATGACCTTTATCCTCATATGGATAACAACTTTCAAGAATGGTATGGAAAAGGACCCCTTCCTACCCGACCTTATCAAGTGGCTGACTTCAAAATTTTTGTAGCCTGGCTAATAAATCCGGCGATCCGTCCTGATATCGATGTCGCTTGGTTAGAACAGGAGGACCACATATTCTTCGACATCAACATTCCTGGCTTGGTGATACAATGCACAGTGGCAGCATGCGGATATGTCTGGTGTTTCTATCTCTCACGGCGCCCACGGCTCTCACTACTCGCCGCCCTCCCTCCATTCCTCCTCAATATCCTGCACGCGTGCACATATAACCTTACGCCAGTTCTCGATGTTTTCACATGGATGTCATACGGTGTAATACACTTCGTGTCGCCCTTCCTTGCGGCATTTTGGCTGTGGCTGTTTGCGCCGCCAGGTGTGGTATCAATTTTCGCCTGGTCATTCGGTATTCAGAATTGCCTTGGGATAATTACGCACTTGAGTCTTCCTACTGCTGCGCCATGGTACGGCGATCAGTATGGATATCCACTTCCCCCAGGAAACTACAGCATGTTAGGATCGCCTGCGGGGCTTGTGCGTGTTGATCAGGTTTTTGGGACACACATCTACGAAAAGGCTTTCAAAGCATCACCACTTGTATTCGGGGCCTTCCCCTCCCTGCATGGCGCATTCAGTTGCTGTTGTTTTTTCTTCATCGCGCGCTATTCCCGCAGGGGCTCGTTCATACTTGGGTTTTACGTACTATGGCAATGGTTTTCAACAATGTATCTGCGGCATCATTGGCGTATCGATCTTTTGGGAGGGCTTGTGTATTCGGCGTTTGCGTTCTCGTTGTTTAATAGGAGTTTAATGAGGATGGATAGAGCATATGCTTCTGGTGTCACCGGACAAAATGGCTGGCAGCGACTTTGGGAGGGCACGCGATTGCAGTATGCATTTGATGGGAAGCCGGAGCAAAGATACGAGAGTGTGCCGATTGAGAATCTGTCTGATGAGGAGATCAGCCGGATGTCAATTGATGGACATGGCAATAGGAGGAGAGAGGCAGATCTGGAGTCAACTTGGGTAGAAGATTTCGGTCCGTCGTGGCGAGCTAAAGAACCTCCTATTTCGGATAGGGAAATACAGAGAGGGAGGAGAATATGAGTTAAAAGTGGTTTCTACACATACCTGTTTTCGTTTTGGATAGAGGTTATTTCAGTGGATACAGACACATAATATATACCAGAGCCGAGTCGCACGCTTTTTACAGCGAACAAGTCACTACCAGTTTTGGTCAGATGGACACGACGAAAGTCATGAAGATGTTACAGCCATGGAGTGAAATGTGTAATCTGCACTCTTCAAATGAATAAGAAGTAACAATTAAGCACAATTCCACTTCGTCTCCATTTCATATTGACCTCTTAATAATTTCATTCTCCAACATATCGGTATCAATCACCTATCCAAGTCTTCAACGACGGGAGCTCTCAATATATATGCACGTGATCTACCACCTAAATGGGAAAAAACTAAACCTAATTCAGACAGCTTCAGTGATGTCCTCGATCTCAGACCTCCAACCTCAAGCGTCAGTCAATCAAATTCAAATCAACCTTCCCGTCTCCAAAAAAAAACCACACTATTTTTCTCATTTCCCTTCCTTTCTTACCATGAAAAGGAATTGACCTATACCATGTCACGTTCAATTCCCGCTTTCAGAATGATACCATCTCCCATTCTTAGAAGATCTATACCTCTCAACTCTAGATCACTGAGCAGGAATCATCATCGAGGATTCTCATTTACATCAACTTCATGCCACTCTTCCCCCTCATCACATTCAACATCATCAAAAGCATCCGAGTCAGAATCCGAGTCGGGCTTAAGACTCAAAAATAAAACTGTCCTGATAACTGGCGCGACTCGTGGGATTGGTCGTGCTGTTGCGGAGAGGTTTGCTAGTGAGGGTGCTAGGTGTTTACTTGTTGGGAGGGATGAGGTGGGTTTGAGGGGTGTTATGGGGGGGTTGAGGAGGTGGGATGGTGATGGTGTGGGTGTGGGTGTGGGTGCTAGTTCTGGAGGCGAGGAGGGTGGTGGTGGTGGAAGGGGAAGCGGAAGAGGACATGAGGTTTTGGTTGGGGATGTGGGGAGGAGGGAATTTTGGGGGAGGGGATTTGAGGTTTGTGAATCTCCAATTTTTATTTGTTTCTTTTTGGTTATTTTTTGAGGATGGTTTTGGGGGTTCTTTTTCGTCTGGTCTTTTTGGAGACGGTGTGCGTTTTTGCGGGTTGAGGTTCTGGGGGGTTGATTGAGGGTTGAGTTTTTGGATTTGGCATTTTCTCTGGTCGTTTTTAAAGGAGGGTTCCGGGTGAGATGAGATGAATTATAGTTGATTCATCCCATCCATTCACCCCATCCAAACAAGGAGTTGATTAAAGACAAGGAAAGATGGAGATAGGATATAGTCATCCTATTCCATACCTTCTCTCCAACCCGTCAAAGCATTTCCATTCATCTCTCCCCAAACGAACCACCATCCATACATCCATCCTAAAAAAAAATCAACACTAATAACTCCCCTCTACAGAAAGATATAGACATCCTAGTAAACGCAGCAGGAATAACCCATTATTCTCTCCTCGCTACTACGAAAAAGGAGTTATTGGATGAGGTTGTGCAGACGAATCTTATGGGTACGGTTTGGGGATGTCAGGTTGTGGGAAAGGGGATGATGAGGAGGAGGAGTGGTATGCTTCCCCCCCTTACTCCTTACTCTTAACTCTGTCATACTTTTTTCTTCTTCTTTCTTTTCTGATAGGAGGTATGGGTTCTTTGGTTCATATTGATTCCGGTCCTTTCCCTTCCTTACATTCCCTGGCTGTAGGGGAAAGAGAAGGAAAAGGAAAAGGAAAAGGGAGATGTGATTTCACCAAAAAAAAAGTGGTTATCATGGTAGATAGTAAAGTGGATGGATGGATAAGGATTGAGCTGATGATAGTGTGTGTGTGCATTTAGGTTGTATCATCAATGTTGCGTCGTTATTGGGAGTCAAGGGTGGGAGGGGTAGTACTGTATATGCTGCGAGTAAAGCTGGAGTCATCGGTAAATCTCTCTCTCTCACTTCATCACAGCTGCTCCAGCTCAAAAGACAAAATGACGAAGATCATGCTGACAATCATCAAATTCAGCCTTGACGCGCTCTTTAGCTTCAGAAGTAGGTTCGATGGGGATCAGGGTCAACGTGATAGTACCAGGATATATCGAAACAGACATGACGACAGGTCAGTTATTCGTCTCTATTTTCTTCGGTTCATTTCGTTGGATTTCGTCTTTACTACTTTCCACTTCTTCTTTCTCTATTATGAGTGTGTCCTGTAGACTTGGTTCTAATGTACAGAATGAATTTGCAGCCATGACGCCAGAAGCCCGTACCCAAGCCCTCAAGGACATCCCATTAAACCGGTTCGGCTATACCTCTGAAATCGCAGACGCCGCTGTCTTCCTGGCCACAAATGCTTACGCCAATAATTGCATCCTTAATATTGACGGTGGTCTGAGTGCCACATGAGAAAAATCTACAGTTGTCAATGAAGAAGAACCAGATTACCACCTTATTCAAACGAGGCATATTGATGATCCAATTTGGCGATGGTTTGGTGAAATGGAATTTGTCGGTTGGTAGATGTACAGGGATCAATCGATCTCGATAGCGCCATCGTCCTCAATCACGATCATGTCGCTAGGAGCTAGACCGCCGTTTGACTGGACCTTTGGTCTCTTCGCAAGGGGAGAAGCCAGTCCGTCAAGTGATGCTCGTCTCTTCTTGGTGGCCTCCACGTTGTCAGAATCAGGAGCAGATTTCTTGCCATTGGTACCGTTTGTTGCGCCATTGGCTCCGTTAGTAGCATGACCGTTGGCCGCTTCTGGCTCTGGGGTCTTCTCAAGCTGAGCCTTTGTCTTTCTTGGGATCGGCGAAAGCGGTAAGTCAGCGTCAAGTTCAACTTTTGGCCGCAGGTCCAACGCCTTGATTGGTTTCTCATCCATTTTATCACTCCTATATCTGCATTAGGCTTCTAGCTCTGGGGTTAATGTTTTTGTCGAGACTTACGATTCTTGAACGTTTAAAATGAGGTTGACCCTAGGTCTCTCGTCATCTTCATCGATAACTGTTAAGAAACTATCACCCTTGATACCTGTACATTATTAGCCGGCGGACAAGCATAAAAAATGGAACAAAATGTACCGAGTTCGCTGAGTTTCATCGGTAAATTTTCCGTCTCCTCAACACTATAAAGTTCACCTGCTTCACTGTTGACGGTAAATTCATCTCCGTATCCCAAATCTAGTCGCAGGAAGCCCTCAACAAGATCATTAAGAGTAGCTCGGGACATGTCGACAGTTATACGAGTTTGCGCCACGCTACAGACTGGACATTTTGGGTTGGGAGGTCGCATTCGATCAGGACCAAGCAATCGCTCTGGTGCGAATGGTGATAAGAAGATCTAGAACGAGTTAGATAGCCCTACAGCCCATCAAGGGATTTAAACTAGGGAGCAGTAGGGATTTGCTCTACCACAATACTTTACGTACCTCCTTAGTGGCTGAGTAATCGCCCTTCAGAACCTTGAAAGACTGTAAAGTACAAAGACCTGCTACAATGGCATTGGTAGTGGCGATAGCTGGGATGATATTTCCAGCCATTTGCTTAATCTCAAAACGTGACTTAGTTTCAATACCAAATATTGTCGAACGCAAGTTTGCACTAGCAGTGACAAAATCCAGTGTATCTTCATCGTCTTTATCAAAAGTGATGACAGGTTCAGGTGAATCTGGGGTTGACGTGACTTTCATATCCTGGAACCTCTTGCTTAAACGTTCAAGACTACAAAATATTAGCAAGTACGCTGGAAGCAAACAAAGAGCTACTCACCTATCTCTAAAGACGATAACGTTCTCCTGAAGGGTCCATACTCTTTGGCCATCCTTGAGTATTGCTTCCTTCGCGGCCGCGGAGCTATCTGCCTCTTTGACAATCGATTCATAGTCCATCGCTTCCGGTGGTCGTCTCGTCTTCCACATCTCGTCCATGGACCGTAATCGGTTAATGTCGTCTTTATAGACTTTGTCGAAGAGTAACTGCGGAAATTCAGGTGTTCCCATCGATTCCTTAATCTTTTTCAGTGCTTGTGATTCCTGCCGTAACTTCTCAATCTCCTTGGCTGGATAAAAATCATTAGACAATTCTCTCCTAGGGATCTTCTGTCAGTATTACTCACCATTTTCTGAATCTTGTGAGTGGTCCATCTCCTTTGATTCATCTTCGCTGGCGCCGAAAATTTCACTTAATGTAAGTCAGTATCTAGTTCCATCCAAGTTACTGGCTTCCAATATACCTTAATAAATAGCTCTTCCCCCAGACAATGCAATGGATAGGCTGACTCGGTGTACTTCGGATAGTGCAGACCGGGAATGTCTTTGGCGTCTCCTTCACCGAACAGTCATAGCAAGCTGTGACACCCTTCTTGATAACCTGAACCTGACCATTAAATCCAGTTGTACCACTTTCAATTAAAGGTATATCGGCAGCCAAACACATCTTATTAACATGCCTCCGAGCTTCCAGATTGTCCAATGCATTGAAGACCATCGTAAAGCCCTTGAACCAATCCACGTTGAACTGAGCATCCTTGATATTGGCCATATGCGCCTCCAGCTTCACATTCGGATTGAACTTGTGTGCTGCTTCCTTGGCAACCTATTCCCAAATATCAGCCTCGAGTCTAGATGTCCTCTGGTTTTCTACCCACCAAAGCCTTGGACTTCTTAATGTGCTCATGTCGGAAGAGGAATTGTCGGTTGAGGTTGCTGAGATCGATGGTATCAAGATCGACAATATGGATTTCGCCGAAGCCCGAAAGGACGAGGTTCTTCAGTAGTTCACAGCCAATACCCCCCGCGCCGACCATGAGTATGCGAGCCTGATTCATTCGGTCAGCAATCTTCACTTTCACAGGGTCTTAGATTGGAACCGCAATAACTTCTCCACCAAGGGTCGCAAAAGGGTAAAACTTTGATCGCAGGTTGCTTGAATATGCCTGGCAACCTAGAACCCTTTGGCGCCCTTCTTGAGAAGGCATTGCGGCTCCAGAAGGTTGTCCAACAGAGAGTGGTGTGAAAAACTTGGAAGCCTACTTCTTTGACGAGTTGATTCAGTGGAACGCCTAGCGATTGCCTATTAGAACTATCGCGGCCCAAGGTAGAAGCCATTGTGATTGGCGACAATGCACAGAGACTTGTGATTCGGACTAAAAAGTATGTAGTGAAGTTGGAAAGGGCAGAGGCCAGAGGCCAAAAGCAAGAGATGAAGTCGTCAGTCAAACAGTGTTGCGGCTAAACGACGGCACGCTCTGCAAGGTCGCGGTCGCGTTGGATTTGCGCGGCGCCTGGGCGGTCCTTGATTGATCCTGTAAGCGAATTTCTACAGCGTGGTAGTGCAGCGAGGAGCAGGGAGAGAGAGGGAAGAAGAGAGCGAGAAGAAAAGAGGGTGAGAGTAAGCGGAGCTAAGATAGGAAGGCTATGGACGTTGCATAGTTGCGTGTGTTTTTTTTTGGTTTTGTTTCAGTATGCTGCGGCTTTGCCTTTTTGTAATTTTTATTCTCGTGTCGATTCCTATTCCTATTTCTATTCATATTTATATTTCTAATTTATTAGAGGAATGGCTCAACCCATCATCTTCAACCCAACTCACCAGCAGACTGATAGATATATACAAGACGAGGAGGGCTGACTTTACGTGAAGATATATATATACTCAATCATTACATCCTGAGTTTTCTAGCCAAGAGAGGGAGTGCTTCAATCAACCAACCCCCTGGTTCTTTTTACGCCAGTGATCAACATGACGCACTAAGCATGGAAGCCGATTCAGCATTGACCTCCTTTTTCTTCCCATTTCCAATTTTGCCAACTTTTCTGCGGGTCTCCATTTATTATTCTCGGGACCTGTGCATACAAAGAGCATACATACATCATACATACATACATACACCATACAATCATCGCCGTCATGTCTGACGATGAAGCTGACCCTGAATTGCTGGCCTTTCTCCGCCAACATCTCTCTCAAGCCAAAGCCCCGGACATAAAGCCTGAAATACATGTGCTAGAAGGAGCCGAGTATGTGTATGACAACTCAATCGACGTGGCTCTAGACTACAGGTCTACCAAAAATGCAGCCGCCATGATTTATGAACAGATGCAAAAGAAAGAGTACTCAACCAAAACCTGGTCATCACATGAGCTTCACCCGAAGGCCAAAGATGAGAGCACCGTAAACTTCATATTCACCATGGATTTGTTGAACTTTTCTTTCTGGTCCGAGAAGAGCGACGAGGAGCGTTTTGCCATTGAGTACAAAGACAAGAAGTGGACTGGCTATTGGTCTTTGGTTGCTGCTCTTCAACGTGCTCTTGAAGAAGGTTAGATCACGAGGAGAAGTCCTACATTCCGCAGGAGCTCATATCTTGTTTGCCAACAGGTATTCCCATTACTTCCTCAGACTTCTGGCAAAATGAAGATGAGTGTACCGAGGAGGTCTTGAAACATGTCTTCAGAAGTTGCACGGATGAAGAAATTCCCATGTTTAAGGAAAGAATGGCTTGCCTCCGCGAGGCTGGACAAGTCCTTTATGAGGTAAGCATGCAAAAAGCCATCCATCAAGGGGTCAAGGCTCTCAGCTGATTATTTTTCAGAAATACAAATGCAGCTTTGCAAATTGCATACAAGAAGCCAATCACTCGGCAGCGGCACTAGTTAATCTACTGGCAGATAATTTCCCATGTTTCAACGATGTTGTTCGGTTTGAAAAGCGCAAAAACGTGAGACTGCTCAAACGTGCACAGATTTGCGTAGCAGATCTTTGGGCTGCTTTCGAGGGCGAAAGCTTTGGAGAGTTTGATGATATCGACAAGATTACCATGTTTGCAGATTATCGAGTTCCACAGATCCTTAACACTCTGGGGTGCCTATGGTACAGCCCACTCCTCGACAATGCTATTCGGTCCAAGCAAATCATAGAGAGCGGTCACACATGGGAGATTCAGATGAGAGGTGAGTGAGCTACTTCCCATGGAGGCCGTACAACTTACAATTTGCTAGGCTGCAGTATATGGTGTGTCGAGTTGATTCGGAGAGACATTCTGAGGAGCCACCCGGAGGCGAAGATCAACGCGATACTGATAGACTTCTTTCTGTACGATACCATGAAAGAACGGGAAGCGGCTGGACATGAAGAGATACCCCATCATAGAACACGGAGCATCTGGTACTGAGCTCTTGGTCAAAGAATAGAACCCTATCTATCACATTAGGATATGGAAACCATTCACATTGACGCAAACTGCCCTTATCGGTAGTTGAGCTTGTCTGGCTGGATTTCTGAGTCTTGATCAAGAAATCCACTCCATTAGGTGGACCTGTTCAAGCACTAGGTTCGATTTCGAGAATAGGTATTTGCTAAAGGATCTGGAATATAGAAGCTGCTTACATATCTAAAGGAGTTCTAGGAATAGTTAATGAATAGGCTGTATCGGATTATCAGAAGGCTGCTTTGTCTTACTGTTTTATCGTGGGACTTCAGCGTTTGTCAGAAATAAACACGACAACAAAGAAACAAGACTGAATGACTTATATTGAGAAGCATTCTCGACCTCTTACGCTTCTTACGTTTATACCGATATTCCTTATTTGCCAACATGAACATAATCACTCAAGCAAAAATGAAGTATCAGTGGGCTATGATCCAAACGGAAGAGGAAGGCGCAGATGTATCACGTCGGTGGGTTTACCTAGTTCACCTTGGTCAAATATATGAGGTTCTTTGAAAGCTTGGCTATGGGCGATTTTCTATGGTTTGGCTTGTCAAGGATCACTCGTAAGTCTCGGAATTTTTCTGTGCCTTTCAAGGCCGAAGCTGATGACAATAGAATCGATATACATTCAGAGCTCTCGAATTTTGGAGTGCAGATTCTTATGGATCCAAAGAAGCTATGTTTGAGAAGTTCTCAGTATATGTTTTCGCAGAGTCAATTTCTCCTATTCGAGCCTGGTTTTACAACTGTCATATATCTTTCGAGACATGTCTCGTAGCTCTAGGAAATCCCTTGCTCCCTGTGCCGTTTTAAGAATGATAACTACTGATTGTCTCTTTTAATAGCTACTTTAAAAAGAAAAGTCGCTGGGATAATCTCGTGAATATTTGGGAAGGCTAAAAGTTCACCACGTTGCTCGTTGATGCATTTGAGCATCCAGGATCAAATGGACGACATTTTTTGCTTTGTTTTTGAAATCATGAGAGACCCTTACAGCATTTCATAAAAGGTTTAGTGGCAACCAAGTCCCAAATGGTGTGATGCGACGATTCACTAAGCAGCTTCTGCTTGCCCTCGACTATGCACATGAATTAGGTGTGATAAACACAAGTACAGTAGTCCCTGCCAAATGAAATGGGTTTGGGTTTATTTATCTTACTGACGACTTCTAGATATCAAACCAAAAAATATACGCATAAAATAAAAAATGTGCCAAAGGCCATTGATAAGTATCTCGAGAACAACCTAGAAAGTCCTGCTGCAAGACATCCATCCACCTTGGATGATTCGGTCACAGTACCTTACCAACTAGTATATCGGGAACACATTCAAGCCTAACGATTTCGATATCACACTTGGCGATTGGGGCAAGATGGATCAACAATTATTCACTCAACTCAATACAGCCCCTATTGCTTCGCTCACTGGAAGTTCTTATGGGAGCCCATGGGCCCTCAATTGATCTCTGGAACCTCGGGGCCATCATGCGAAAAATTTTCTGCTCAGTTCAATAACTCTGTGGTCGCGTGTCGGGCAGATATGAACTTAAGCAACACCTCGAGATCGTTGGAATGTTGGGCCCGTTCCCAAAGAAGTTTCTCGCAAAGGGAAACCCAGCGTTAGTCAAGGGGTATTTTGATAATAGTGGGAATATCAAGGATGCTCCACCTCTCTATAGGATGCCTTTCGACATTCCCAATGTTTCGCAACCCTCGACCCGGAGGCTAAGGAAAAGGTCGTGGACTTCTTACGAGTTTTGATGGGATTAATCCTGAAGAGAGAAAGACTGTGATGGAATTACTTGCGGAACCTTGGGTGGCATTCGATAAGAATCGAAGGATTTAGGACCGAACTGCATAGCCATTTGCTATCTGAAGTCCTATAGACTAAACGACATATTTGCAACATACTGTTGGAATTTGAGAGAATTTTGGTTGCGGCTATCCTTGTGTTTAATTCTTTCCATGTAATGATGCAAAAACAGAGATGCTAGGCACTCAAAATGATCAACTGACCTCGTTAATTCCTTCGCTTCATGTTTTGTTATTACCAAATCGTACTTTCTGCAGATGTACGGTTTCGACGGGATCTTCAACCATGTTTCGAGGACCTCATACCACAATCCCAAAGAATGTCATCCTTCAGCACCAAAAACGGTCACCTCGGTTTAGAATCGTGGTGTCTAAAAAACAATTCAAGCATCCTTCCCGCACCATCTCGTAGATCATACTGTAAAAGCGCAGAGAACGGAGATTTGAAAATACTGGGCCATCTTCTCCCCGACTCCGACCTGTCGCTTGGACTCAAAACAGACATCAGACGTTTCACAAGACACCTCGCTTAGCCTGACAGGCATGCGCACCCGGCGGCTCCAAAGCCATCTGAAGATTCTGAGCCCTGAATAATAATTTCCCCATACACTTTATACACTTTATCAAGTATAAGATCTTCATGAGCTCTCTTTCCAATCTTTTCTTGCTTTTTAACCTTCATTCACCTATTATTTACATTCTTTGAGCGCTGGTCGATCATTCATTTCACCTGAACCCTCGTTTAATAATCCCAGCCAACTCACTCTTTCAAATCACATTGCAATTCATTACTACCAAACCTCTTTTCAAAACACCACAATCATGAAATCATACACCTCAATTATCTTCTTGGCTCTCTTCGCCTCAGCCAATGCCTCCGTTCTCAGCACCACCAACATCGCAACCGTCCTAGCAGGAGCCACAGCCCAAAGTGCACTCACCATCCCCGCCGACGCCATGGCAGCGATCGCAAAACTAGGCACGGGAGGAGCCAACGCATCAACATTAACAGCTGCCGACAAAGCCGCAATTTCATCTTGTACCTCTACAGCCCAAGCAAATAATACTGCTAGTAAAGCCAACCTATCTGATGGTACTGGAAGTGCTGGTGCCATTGCCTTGTAAGTGATTTAACTCCCTCCTCTAATGAGCACCGACATGGAATATTGATCCGAATACTTTTGTAGTGTTACGAACAAGATCTCCATACATGCTTGTGAGAGTGCAGGTCAACAGATCTCTTTGGCGACTGGTGGTGCTGGTGGTTCTGATACTGATATCAATTTACTGATCTCGAATGTGGGTGTCTTGAATGTTAATACTGATAAGGCTGGGATTACCTCTAGGCGAGCTGAGGTGTTTAGAGCCTGAGTTCTGCTTTGCTTTTCTTGGTGTGGCCTTTTGGGGGGGGGTTGGTAGTTTTAGGCAATGGAGATAATTTTTTACTTCGAGTTTGTGATGTGTTGATGTGATGCTTTTGAGAGAAAGGACGTCCTTACGGCTTATGAGTTAGATGGCTCGTCAGGATAGTTCTATGAGGAGAATTATCAGTAAGTTAGCAATGTGTTAAGCAATAGCTGCCGATTCAATGAAGGTCTGACGGAAGCAAGTGATATAAAAGGAGAGACTATAGTGTTCATACAACTGAAGTCACTACAGCAATCAGATAAAAAACTTTCGTGGAGTACTTCGATCTCATTTAAAGTGCTATGCATATTCCTAGATCTTCTTCCCATTGTAGCAACTTGATCTCATCAAAGACGCAATTCCACGCAGGGGAAAATAAGAACAGAAACCCGTTAGCTACTATGACAATCCGTTCTTCTGACAAGTAGCACCCTGACCCAAAAGCTGCACAAAATCCGCCACATTAATTAAAGTCGTCCTAGCTGGTATAGGTACAGGCACAGGAGGTACAGCACCACCCGTGCAATCTGGGTTTCTTTTCTCTTAATCAGCTAAAATCCCACAAATCTATAACCAAAGACAAAATTGACATCACTTACGGATTATTGTAACAAGTCACTGATCTACAAAAGACTGCCATTTCTGCCAACATGCCTTGTATCGAGTAAGGATAACATTGATTGAAGGAGAATGTAGTGTCGAGACTCATAGTATCATTGCAGTATTTGACTCCGACGTACTTTTTGTATTAGCAATAGTGGGGTTTAGAGGAATGGTTTCAGCAAACTTACGGTATTGGTATCTGTGTTATTCTTGCAAAGCTCATAGAGGACTAGATATTCGCCGACGATAGGAACAGAGCTTGGGATGGCTGGTAGAGAAGCATGTGTTGTCGCTAAAGTGAAGATTAAGGCGAGGGGAAATAGGAATTTCATCTTTGAAATCTGGATTTTATTGTTTTTCTGAAAATAATGTCTCTTCTTGTATTGATTTTTTGAGTGAATGAATTACTCCTCGGGTTGGCAGTTCATTTATTATTTATACACTTGGTGGAATGCTGACTTCGTTAAATCAACGCTAAGTATCCTATCCGCCTATGACGTTCTCACAGACTCAGCGCAAGAAGGGCTTGTAGATTTCAAGAATGGATCGGCAATACCCAGTATTGACTGTAACACAAAGAGGACTAAAAGGACTAAATCCTGTAGGTAACGTAGCAATTGGTCCGGATACGAATATGTGTACGAAGGAGAGGCTTGAACTACTATTCCTGCAATGCTCGATGGCTTTAAACTCATCGTCATGCATATTTCTAAGGCTATAGCTGTCTTTCCCCTCCATTATCCCCCCCCCCAGAATTCTTTAGAAGTATGTGATTAAGCTAGATGACTTATTTACTTCATTTGAGTAACTGATTCAACTGAAGTTGCAGCATTCATATGTGAACCTTACCGTTGTCGGTAAAAAAAAAGAACAAGGTTATTTCTGTACCAAGTCGAGATTTGGCATGTTGAACAACCATCTAATTCCAACTTACTCTCCTGTCTGTTCAAGTGCCAAGACATACAGAAAGCAGTAACAAAACACTTCATTTGACGTTGAACTTGGCTTCGTTAGCGAGCATCGGCAATCTAACCACTACTCTCTATAATATAAGCACACGCTATGTGACGCAATACCTGAAAGACAAAAAATGGGGTTTGTCATTTGGTACGGAGGTCGCTAAATATGCACGCAGTAGCCAGCTAACGATAGCCAAGCAAAGGCACAAAAGCCTGTAGCACGCCCTGTATTTGTTCAATAAGCACGTTACAGCGAGGCAATAAGAGCCTGTATTAGTTACCCTATAGGGTAGGTGCCCTATAGTCTTGTGACTTTTTTGCCATCATGAATTTTTGTAAGGAGGGCGGGGGGGCCGATCACATGATGATATAACCAGCATAATAATGTAAGATTACCTGCCAAATTAGTAGAATGATCCCACTTTTGGTTTAAGAAGATTGTCAAAAAAAAAAATTTACAAGGAATATCGGAACAGCGGAACAGCGAGGCGCCATCTTATCTTATCCGGTCATAAATCATACTCTTTGGATTACTGTACCGTACATCAACCCCCGATAACTTTACGGTGAGTGATCTTGGGGCCAAGATGACGTCTTTTCTAGAAATTTCCAACTGCCATAAAATGCATAAAGAGTAGGTTTAAATTCCTTTGTTGTCCACAGCTGTACATGATATGATATGATATTCTATATCTTCTTTCAAATATGCCAGAGCTGGTAGAAAGAATAGCGGCCATCCAGTCAGCATTACAGAATTTGACAGAGGTGGAAATCACGAGACCGGGAACTCCGGTTCGACAAAGTCTCGACCATCGATTCGATGCAGTAGCTCCTGAGGTCGACGCAGCACCCGTACCAACACCAGTCAAGGAGAAAGCAAATCCCTTGGAGGAGGCTATAGTAGAGCCTGAATCAAGTCCAAAATACTATGACAGCATAGCCGCTAAATATGGCCTTGGGATTCTCGATGGTGAGAATTTTGCCGAGTATGTTGTATACAATGCTTTTATTACGAATTTACGCATCTGTCCCGTGGATCTAACTGATACTGGTCACTACTATTATGCGGAGCATCGTTCGTTTCTTCCACAGGTTCCAGGTGTGGTTTTACGTCGTGGAACTGATAAAGATGGGAAAAGTTTGGCCGTTGCACACTTGCCGTGGATAGGGCAGAATAGTCTTGGTATCGGGGATTTCGAATCAAGGCCTCACGAGATGATTTGGGAGAAGATGGGAAATACTGGGTTTTGGACGCATATGAAATATGAGTTTCAGTATGTAATTCCGAATGGGGCGAGGAGAACTTTCCATTGGATAAGAACAAGGAATAATCTGCTGGACGATCAAGGTGATCTAGTGCTTGTGGAGGACGGGAGGGAGGATCTGATCTTAGCTGAGTACCTGGGGAAGGGTGTACTGAAGTGGAAGAAAAGAGGCAGGCTGCGGATCAGGGTGGTGGAAGCTTTTGGGGAGTCGTGGGAAGTGATGGTCTTGTTAAGTTGGGCTTCGGTCGTTGAGGTACGTCGTTTTGAAGTTGAGACCCCGCCTCATCAGCTATCCTAGGAATCAACGTCACTGACTGACTAATCTAAAATAGTTAGCAAGGCGGAGAGCAAGGACGAGGCGCTATTCGCCAACCCATCTAATCGGGGTGTGATTTTGCATACGAAGTACAGCGTTGGCATTCTAGGCGTGTGGGAGTTGTTTGTAAGAGTGTGAGTAGACTTGTAGATATGGCTCTCTACGATGTATATATTTCTAGATATATGGTTGGCGCGGTTAGTAATGGAGGTAATTTAATACGTCTATGCTTCAAGTTCAATTCGTTTCAATCCACTGCTTCGTACATATTAGAAAGTTTGCTTTGAACAGCTTGAGCCTGTGCACAACTCACTAAAAACAAAGCATATACTTCTTCGCTTTGAGCATTCACTTAACAACATCTTCAACATCTTCAACATCTTTCTAATCACTTACTTCTCAACTATCATCGTCACCCGTCGCTTGCATCCAACCTTCTCTCTGATCTTCCAACAGAACAACTTCTGTTTCTCTTTATCCTCTCATACTAAACACTACCACCTCTTCTTCTCAACTGAGCAAAGCCATACTCACCTTTCATATCGTTTTAATCTTCCTCACTATTTAGAGAAACATCTATTCTCCCATCACTTTCGAACCTCGATTCTTCAACAAAGTCAATGGTATAATACATTGAAGGGACTCTCAAGTCTATGCCTCTCTACTGATCCTCTACTCTTCAGCTCTCCTTTGCTCAAGTAAGTGCTTGTTTCCAACTTAACTTCACGCATTCAGCTTTCAGCTAATCTCCTTCCATTAGACAGAAGTTCAGTTTGTTCACCTCAAATCTACCGAGTATCTCAGTACCCGAAGTTTGTCACCATGATCCGCCAAAGAAGCCTATCATCACCCTACTCAGCAAACAAACGACAGAAGATCTCAGCTTCATTTCCAGTTCCTGCTGAAATCGGCGAGGAACACAAGCTTGAGAACGAATTGACAAATGACGGTATGGTTGATTCCCAGCATGGTACCACCATAAAAAGCACAGCAGTTGAGAGCAACCCTCAAAGTGGCCAAGAAAATGGCGATGTAGTCAGCACCCAGAATTTGATCAATATGAAAATTCAGGCTACAACAATTGAGAACAATGTCGAGAAAAACCAGACAAATGGCGCTGCTATTGGTTCCCAGCATATTACTAGCACAGAAAAGGGGGGTAGCATTACAAAGGTAAGAGCAAGATGCATTTCAATCATTTCCAACCTGACTATCAACCTTCCTGTTTCAATGATCTAATACTTAACTAATGTTAGAAACAGTATCCTATACCTAGGCGTTCTAATGACCCTAAGCACTTTACGAATTGTGAGATAATGACTTTGCGGGAGAGACCAATTTCCTATATTGCCCAGAGGCTTAAACTCGAGATCAACGAACCTATGCCATCGACTACTATTCTGAACGAGATAGTTGACATTTTGTTGCATAAATCTAGCAAAGAATCGGAGAGAAAGCACAACCAAAAATACACGAAGAGGCCAAGAACGCCTGAGGACGTTATGAGATGTCTCCGAGATACTTCTGGCGGTGTATCTTCTACGTCGTCAGAACAGGCTGAAGAAGATATTCATCCTTGGGGTGATAACAAAAATACGGCCGTGCCAAAAAATGTACCAGTGCATACACGATGGAATTGGGGTTTCACGCCCTCCCCGGAGGGCTTGCTCATGAGATTATGGTGTGGTGCCAGCATGGCTAAAATAGTCCATGCCAAGGATGGAATCATCTCCCAAGCTTCCATCTGCGCACTACACACAGCCGACCAGCGACAAGTCGCTATGCAAGACCATGCCAATTACGCATGTCGAAAGGCCTCGCCTTTTATTTCGATGACAACATCACCAGATGATATATCAAATTTCCGGATCCCATATCGATTAAAGAGAGCTAAAGTAGGCGAGCACATCGACTTGAAATTGACGATCGTCAATGCCCATGCTCGACTAGCAGCGAAGCTACCGATCATTGGAATGCTGGAAAACCTCAAACGCTACGACATCCCTTATTACGACAACGAATATATTTATGCCAACGAATACTTGCTTCCATTTAGGTCTCCGCCAGAGGAAATAGTTGGCCAGTGGGAATTTATGGAAATGTTGGAATGGGCTAGAAAGAATTGCCACCAGTGTGTGGCGGACAAAAAACACAATTATGGTGTGACGTCATGGTTTGGCCATTGGTTCGGAAACGTTGTTGTCCCAGCGTTTAACGAACATGAAAAGCGGAGGAAGGAAAACTTGCTGAAAAAGAAAAGAAACCCGCCTTTGGATTCTGAGAAGCAGATTGAGGAGAAAGCGAAGGCTGTGGAAAGGCCAGCGGACACTGCAGAAGTAGTTGAGGAGTGAGCGGATATTCTTTTTATTATTGTGGTTGCCTCTCTTATCTACTGAGATCGCGATGGTTTAGTGCATTATGGCATATGTCATAATGACTTTTTGGGAGAAAACTTATTAGCTGAGAGACAGACATACATTTCAAGCAACTTATTTTGGCGTAGTTTGTTCTTCTTTTTCATACAGCGCCTCGCCATTTCTCTCCACTTGTCTTGGCATAGCTCTGGATAGCTCAGGGTAAGACAAGTGCGTAGAAACGACAAGTCACCGTAGCTCGCTTATGAGCAGTATCTTTTAGCATAAAATAGACAGGATCCCTTAACTCTCCGGAACCATGAACTATAATGATCCTAAAATACAGTCTTAACCACCTAGGCTACTGAGAAAAAAATATATGGAGATCAAAAGCTCTAAAAAAGTATTCATCGTCAGCTTAGTTTCTGAGCTTTTGAAAACTGTTCTACTGTATATATCACTTTACAAGCACGCCAAGTTTATAATAGTCTCTAACCTAACAATTGTATTTTTCCTTCAGTCCCAACCTCACTTTTCAACTCAAGAACCACAACAACATACCATTCTCTCGTCACATGAAACTTACATATCTAACCATCCTTAAACCAAGGATGAGCCTACACCTCATGCACAGTAATTCTCTTCACCGGATTAAAACACGTCATCTTAGCAATAAGGTCCTTAAAATTCTCATCGACACCTTTCAAGAAAGTAAAAGCTCTACGATCATCACCATTAAACCCATCTCGTATAACCTCAAAGACCTGAACCCAAAGACTTTCACCACCAAGACATTTGGGGAAAAAAAAGGGGGGGGGGCATTTTTACCCTCCTCATCAGCAAAATAAAAGATTTGACATTCAGTAATAATAGATGTCAGTTCTAGTTCTTCACAAAGTTCATCTTTATCGATTTCAAAAAAAAAACGACGAACTTGAAGACGGCATAGATAGATACACTTGTGAACCCCCTACGAGCAGGAGATAATTCATTCATTGGGGAGAAGAAGTAGTAACGACGATCCAAAAATACAACGACACGGATACCGAAAGAAAGAAGAAAATATATCTGATAATTCTCCAGCGCTCCTTTGAGCATGCACTTCCAGACTACGCCACATCAGATTTCGATTTCCGTCCGACTTGGAAACCGATGGATGCTATATGACATCCCATACAAGACATAAGCAACGACTTCAAGATCCAAGAGTTGAACTCGTTTGATGACGATCCTCGTTCTCAACCTCGCCAAAACCTACTAATATTGTTGTTTTTTTAGCTTGATATCATCGAATGTCAATTAGCAACTATTATGATATTCTCTCTGCAACTTGATTTATGGTATCGTTTGGTGGGATTGTGCTAGCAAACGCAAAGGTTGAGTTTCGAATGGAATGCGCAACTTAGCATTATTAGACTCATCCTCGGTATTCGAGCTGTTCAGTTACGGCCGCGACTAAGTATTATTCGCAAAGAAGCTGATTCGGAAAGTTAGGAGAGAAATAGAGAGGCCTAAAGAGATCTAAATTGAAGATGCTGCTGTAGGCATTTGGTTGTCTTAAACGGCAGCAATCTTAACATGACAGGGGTAAGCGAATTAAAAAAGGGGTACAAGTCACGAGACTAGTCGTAAGTACACATATCATTACCCATTATCACCATCCCTCATTTTCCACCCTTAATTACCCTTCCTCTTATAAAGACGCAGCAATAATGGCTCAAGAAAATAATGTAGAACCCTACGGGACTTTATATATGCTATTCTCGGATGTTATAAGCGCAGTAGTGGTTTGGCATTGATCTTCATGCGAGAGGGTGATGGTATATTCAAGAGAGTGGGAATGGTTTTTAATTTATATATTGAGCTTTGGACCCTTGACGAGCAGAATACAAGGCTCGTAGTGATTACATGTGACTATGAGTGACAGTAGGCTAGAAAGTTATTCTAGATGAGCAGATGTAGATCCACGCTTGTACAAGGGACCAGAAACCTATGAGGATACGACTTCACCTAACACGTGAATATATTTACATGCATCACTGCCTTATATTGATAGCGATAGCAGGACAGAAGGTAGACCACTTTACTAACTCCCTTGACTTGGACACCTCGCTTATATAAATGGCTTACTTGATCCAGGTAATTCACCCTACTAACTAAAGATATATTGTTCCTCTCAAGTTGTGATATTAAATAGTATTTTTGAAGCAATTGTTTTCTGCATGTAGGACGTTATATGTACCTGACAGCAGTAAAACACTTAAAGGCCAAAGTTTGTACGTAACGACACCGTTCATGAATTGGTGCCTCGTTGTTGCCCAAAATGTCCCGAATAACCTTCCACACTCTATACATTATTGCAGCCTGATATTCGTTGAGCCAAGCATCTACATTTTGGACACCGACAAGGTCCCAGAGCTTTCTATCTTGGCCCCGACCTCCTCTAATGGTGTGTTAAGAACAAGTCAAAGACGTCGATCAAGTGAGATCACTTCTAACAGTCTAAAAGTGTGACATCGCCGAATCCTCGCAATCTCTAGCTCTGCTTTATGTTCTGTTAAATACCCGCCAACAATACCCCCCGAAAAAACTGATGTTTATTTGTTCGTTGGCGCTGCTAGAGTATTTGCAGCATTCATAGCGGCCTGAAAGCCGGCAGACATTGCCCAAGAAGCATCTCTGATATCGTCCCTATCTCGGTTTTGCCGATCAATATGGTCTCTGGGTGCATGCTTGGGTTTCAACATTTCGATATTTCTTCTATTGGGGAGTGCATTAAAGGAGCGTACGCTACAAGAACAGTCAGTTGAGACCAACATCAGAATTTCTTCCCCAATTTGCTTCCGACACCGAGGGAATTGTACATTTTGTCTTACGCAGCATCACATCCTCATAATTATTATCCTCCTCTCATTCCAAGTCCCTTCGGATGGGGCTCTTCATTTCGGCATGTCTGACCTTTCTCCCATTCACAATGAGAGCTCCCTTGCTCTAGTCCTTCTTGGCTTCTTCGCATGCCTTCAAAAACTCATTGTATCGCAAGTTCACGGGAGCTTTGATCACTGGCTTCTTCAAGAAGAGTGAGGCCTCCATTTGCAAATACTGTATCGATTAGGGTCCGTAGCTTCTTTCGAGGGTTTGTTGGAACTTTGAAGTCTGGGTTGAGCTCCAGCATTCCGAAGTCGTCTATGACTTTGAGTAACTTAACCTCTTTGTGTTTGGAGTGGAGCATCGCTTGTTTAGGCGTTATTTCGTATATTTTCTCAAAGACGTCTGTATGTGACTGCGTTGGCTGCGTTGAGTTTGGGTGGAGGTTGCGCGAGAGAAGCGAGGAAGAGGAGAACCAAAATTCAGCCGGCAACAAAGATGCCTCGAATGGAAGGAGCACCCTTCTACTCTCACCAAGGTAAATAACGATATTTCATAGGCGATCTAAGCAACTAACTTCATTTGAACGACTTACTTTTCTCTGGGCAACTGACTAATTTTGAATAATCGACTTTGATTTTGAGTAACTAACTCAATTTTAGTTCTCTCGCTTCGAATGACACAGCGTGGCTCTATATAGCGAGATTCTCAAGAGGGATGAAGAATTCAGAGTCGAGAGTCGAGAGTCGAGTGGTCGTCGATACTGCCCCACAAGACGAAAAAAAGTGGCGAAGGATCAGGGGGGAGAGAGAGAGAGACAGAGGGTCCTTCAGATCTTGCATCTATGGGTCTTTCCTTTTCCTTGGCGGTGAGACGGCGCTCCGAGCCGGTCATCGGAGTTCCTTTACTACTTACTCAGCATCAAATTTTGCGACTCCCACTAACACCACCACCAACCGGAACTGCGACACAGCGGCACTTCCGTCGTAACTTATCATCTCTGGTAGGGGTCGTTTCAATAGGTATGTAGGTATAGTATATATCGGCACAGTTACTTGCTGCAGCCATGCCGATATCCGTGGGTAAACAAGCATCAATCCCCCGATGTTAGTCGCATGCGGCCCTGTCACGGTGAGAAACGAAAGACCCTTGTTGACTTGTCGGTTTAATTCTTGCCCTTGACTATTTTTTTAATTCTCTTCTCAATGGATTCGAGTTCTTCTTTGCTCTGAATTGCCTTTTCTTCTCTCTCTCTCTCTTGTATAATTCAGCATTGCTCCCCAAAGGAAATCAAATCATCTCTTATCTCAAGGAAGAGAGAAAGTGGAACCCACTTTTACTCCACTACTCACTTTTCAATTATTACACAATCCACAAATCTCAAGTCTTCACATTCTTCAATAGAGCAATGCAACTTTCACTGCAATAAAAATGGCTGCAAACGAACTAGTCCGCATCGAAACCAACATTCTCCCCAAAGGAAAACTAATCATTACATTCACGGGCCTAGCATTTGCTCTATTAATCTCCTTCATCGACCAAAACTCCATCGGAATAGCTCTACCCACTATCGGAGCAGACCTCAATGCCGCAACAACCATTTCCTGGGCTGGTACCTCGTCTATGATCGCCAATACCGTTTTCCAGGTCCTCTATGGTCGCTTATCAGATATCTTAGGCAGGAAAGTTGTGTTCTTGTCTGCTGTAGCTTTGTTGGCTTTAGGGGATCTGTTGTGTGGGTTTGCGAAGACAGGACCACAATTGTATGCTTTCAGAGGCATTTCCGGTGTCGGCAATGGAGGTATTACGGCGTTGGCGATGATGATTGTGTCGGATGTCGTTAGTTTGGAGAACCGTGGGAAGTAAGTAGGCGAAGCTCTAAGATCATCCACGAGGGCTTGATGTTTGAAGTAGATCACGTGTGATGTTCTCTTTACTAATGTTTTGAATTTTAGATATCAAGGTATTCTTGGATCCTGTGTTGGTCTCGGAAATACTATTGGTCCTTTTCTTGCAGCAGCATTTGTGCAGCACTCTACATGGCGAGGTGAGTGAGATTTGAGCTGAATGAACTTCCTATCCTGCAATATCTACAGAGGCGTGATTGTTCTAAGAGAGTACTCTACAAGTCGTAACCATCTCCAAACACCGTCCTCCCTCGTAAAGCCAAAGATCTAACCTTGAAAACTCACAGGACTCTTCTGGTGCATCTGCCCAATGGCAGTTCTCTCCGGCACTGTAGTAGCATTTACACTTCCACCAAGTGTCGTCCACGGCAAACTCCAAGACAAGTTAAAAGCCATCGATTATTTCGGTGTACTCTTCAGTTCTACAGCCATCATGCTGCTCCTAATTCCCATCTCAGGAGGAGGCACCTATTTCGAATGGAACAGTCCAATGGTGCGTATACCTCCAACAGCACCCCCAACAACATCCAAGCCAACCCTAAAACTAACAACATTAAAACACAGGTAATAAGCATGCTAACCCTCGGCACCATCTTCGCCCTCCTTTTCCTCCTTACAGAATGGAAATTCGCACTAATGCCGATGATGCCCCTGCATCTCTTCTCCCTCCGTTCAAACCCCGCCGTCCTAGCAATCCTAGCCCAAAACTTCCTCTTCGGAATAGTCTACTACTCACACCTATACTACCTACCAATCTACTACCAAAACGCCCGTCAATTCTCACCACTCCTCTCCGCAGCTCTAACAATCCCCTTCGTAGCCAGCCAGTCATTCTTCTCCATCCTCTCCGGCCAATATATCTCCCGCCTAAAACGGTACGGAGAAATAATCTGGCTAGGTTACATATTATGGACATTAGGATCCGGATTAATCCTCATATTGAATAGAGAGACTCCAAGATGGCAAATCGTGATATTTTTAATTATAGAAGGTGCAGGTGTAGGAAATGTCTTTCAACCTACACTCGTAGCAGCACAAGCCCATTCTCTAAAGAGCGACAGAGCCGTCGTGATCAGCATGCGAAACTTTATGAGGTCATTGGGTGCATCTGTCGGGCTAGCACTATCATCAGCGGCCTTTTCCAACGTTCTAAGTGGAAAGTTAGATTCGTTGAAGATTTCTCTACCTGATGGTTATAAATCTGAAATTCTGGCTTCTATCTTGCGGGTTCCTGATCTGAGTGTTTTGGATGGGGATCAGAAGGAGGAGGTTTTGAATGCTTATATGAGTGCTAGCCGTGGTGTTTTTATTATCTGGGTTCCTGTTATGGGCGTTTGTTTACTTTTGTGCTTTTTGATTAAGGATAGGGGGTTGAAGAGGAAGGAGGAGGTTGAGAAGGAGAGGATGGATGAGGAGAGTGGGAATGGAAGTGGGAATGGGGATGGGGATGGGGATGGTGATGGTGATGGGAAAGAGGTGATAACCGAGACTAAGAATAGTATTTTAACTAGTGGTGCGGAAAGTGATGTTGAGATGCAGAGGACCGGGTTAGGGAATGGAGACGTGATGGGCATTGAGAAGGGAGCGCTAATGGACCTGGAGAAGGGAGCGCTAATGGACCTGGAGAAGGGATCAGACGTGGATATAGAGAAAGGAGGGATGGCAGGAACTGGAAGACGAGATTCTTCATCTAAGTAAGTGAGTGAGAGGAAAACTAATTTACCCCATTTATTTCTTACGAAATGAAAATTTCTCTACAGAGATATAGTAAATATAAGAGAAACAGCACCCACTCGCTCTTCACTCAATCATCTACTTCACCTAGACAAAAACAAAACATATCAAATCACATCAAATTCGAAAAACACCTATCTATCTCTCCAAAGAGTAGATGCAGCAGAATTGCAGGAGACTTCTCATCATCTCAAATAGAAATCTGGAAAGTACCCTTAAACATAAAACACAAATACAAACAACTGTACGGAAGTATTATGTATTTTCATCAACGATAGGCTCCATAGATTAAGATAGAATAAGAAATACAGCACCAAGTACTAAAAAAAAGAGCTCTCACATAACCAACCTCATCACTATCACCAACCTCCCACCCCCACCTCCCCCCCTTAACCCTCCCTACATAGCTACATAGACACCCCAAAACCCTCAAGAATAAAAAAAAAACCAGCTTCCTTATCTTACACACACAAACACAGAGAGAGAGACTAAGCTACCCAGGTCCTCAACTCATACACACCATAATAATTCACGCACCGCCCACCCTAAAAAAGGCGCTTTACATACTTCGTACATATGCTTGCATACTCACTCGCATGCATACCTTAAATCTACTCTAAGTACTCCGTACAGAGTGTACAGTATGTACAGCATGTACAGCACGTACAGTATGACAAGACAAAGACAAGCCAAGCCAAGCCGGTAATGTGACCCCCCCAACCCCAACCCCTGCAACGGCTGTGGCGTCAACATTTTGAACACTGCATATTTCAGACTTGCAACAAAAACATCAGAAGAAAGGGCTTACGCCAAATTTCCTCTTATCACGTCAAGGATGATTGATGGATTGGATGGATGGATGGGAATTTTAGGTTTGGTAGGGGTTCAGAAGACACGGCCCCCTCCCTTCCCCTTGCTTTTGTCAATGCGGCTGGTGCGGGTAATACTGTAGGGGACGATTTTGATGCAGGTCGCTTGATTTGGATGGGGTGTAAGTTTTTTTTTGGATTTAGGTGGTGGTGCGGTGATGGAGGATACAACCACGGTAATAAATAAATAAATAAGGCTTGCGAGAAGGAAAGAGTGGTGGAGGTATTCGGTTGATTTGTTTCTTTTTTCTTTTCTCTCTCTCTCTATCTTTTATCTCAAGTATTGTGAAGAATTGGAATAATTAACTAATTTCCTACATCACAACTTCACCCCCTTCTCACCTGCTAACCACTAACCACTAACTACTACCACTACCACCACCACCACCACCCTCTCTAAACTCCCTAAACAAATCACACTCCCCAACAACATCCTCCACGCCCCCAAAACAAACAACCCTCCCCCGTTCCAGCACTAAAATCCTATCATATTCCATCGCGGTCTCCAACCGATGCAAAACCGAAATCACCGTCTTCCTCTTTAATTTCTCATCAAGAAGTTTCATGATTTTCTTTTCCGTAACGGTATCAACACTATAAATTTCCCAACCAACCAACCCTAATCAGCACATTTCATATAAACCCAAAAAAAAACGATAGAAAGGGCAATTTTGAGAGAGAGAGAGAGAGAGAGAGAGAGAGAGAGAGAGAGAGAAAATTGGAAAACACACATACCTACTCGTAGCCTCATCAAACAAAACAATCTGCCCCTTCTCCCCTCCACCACCACCCTGTCCAATCCCCAGAAACGTCCTCGCAAGAGAAAACAACTGCGCTTCACCGGCCGAGAACTTGGCATCTTCCAATCTCCCCTGCAACCCACCAAATGCCTCGATCTTCTCTAGGATCCCACATTCCCTCAACATGGCACAAATATCCCCATCGCTCAATCTCCCTTCCGGATCAAGAGAATCTCGAACCGTGTCACCGTGTGTAAATGTATCTTGGGAGATGACGTGGAAGCGAGATGGTAGTGTAGACTTGGGGATATGAGATATATTGATATCGTCGATAGTGATGGTTCCTTTCGTAGGTCTAAGAAGTCCCAAGAGGGCAAGCAAGAAGGTAGATTTTCCGGAGCCGCTGAGACCACAGATTGCTACTTTTTCTCCGGGTTGAATCTCCAAGTTGATACCACGAAGAGCCCAGTTCGGATTCTTCGAGTCGGGATTATTATAACTCGTCCAAACGTTGTCCAGTTTTATCCTTCCTTTCTCCGGCCAATCGGCAGAGACTTGGATTGGGGAGTCCGCTTCTGCTTCGATCGGTGTATCTTTTTCAAAGGATATTATCCTTGCTATGGCTCCGAGGGAGGTCTCTAGTGATGTCCAGGATGCGATTAGATTCGTTAACGTTTCTCCAAGTGTGGTTGTATTTAAGAAGGCTACTCCGATGGCGCCAGCACTGACTTTGTTTCGTGTACCCACTGCTACACCGACTACTATGACTGATAAACCGGCAACGACGAGATTTAATATGAGTTGTAACCAGCGTTGAACTGCATACAGAAGATAAAGTGGCTCTTGTGATCTATCGAGTTTTTCTTCGAATTCTCGCCTCATTATATCCTGCCATCCATGAGCTCGAATCGTTACTAGACCAGCATGTGTCTCGGAAAACTTGGTGTGCAGACCGGATTTGGATTGTAAGTCGAGGAATCGTAGTTGCTTAGATGTGCGGAGATAGAAATGTTGGATTAAGTATAGGACGATGAATAGGATAGGGAGAATCGTCAGGGCATATACAGCCGCGACTGTGACCAGAACGACTTGGATAATGGACGTGAAGAGTGCCGCAGCGGAGTTGAAGAGATCTGTGGGGAGTCTCATGTCGACAAGCATCAGGTCCTGATTAAATCGGTTCATCAGGTTACCAGTGTCAACGCCGCTGATGAAGACAAACGGTGCCTTTAGCACAACCTTTAGAAGTCTTCGATGGAGTCCAAGTCCGGAGGTTGGGACCATTCGAAGTAACACATGTCTGCCGAACGTTAATATGACAGCGGCAATCTGGTATGAAAGACACTCACCCCAGCCAAATACATAGCATAATCAACGGTAGGACCTCTAGCAATGCATATATTCCAACCCAGTAACCGGTACTTCCTGATGAGCGCTGGACGCTTGCGTTGGACCACCATTGTACCCAAATATCTGTGATTGGTATCAATACGAGAATACGCCAGTATCTGGAGATTGACTTGCCTGGGAACTTGAGACTGAAGGCAAAGGCGATACCACCGATGAAGAATATTACCATGTTAGAAAACCCAATCGAACCGAAATAAGTCTTATATACAGACCTGTCCGTTATGTCGATGGGAGCTTGGTCTCTCTTTTCCGAGGATTCTTTTTTATCACTCTTGGTTGTTCTCGTCGATGACTTGCCTGGAAGTTCCGTAATACCCTTAATATCGTCATCTTGGTCTATTGGACCTAAATTGTCAAGCTCGCATCGATTGAGTTGGCCATTTTCGTCTATTTTGAACAATTTGTCGGCCATTGTTGCCCAATGCTCTATGCATCATGTTAGTTACAACTGCCATTGCACCCAGCAGAATTACTAACTATCTTGAACTGTGAGGATTACAGTGGTTCTCAACTGACGAAGAATACCATGCGGTCCAAAAAGACGTTCTAATATGCGGTTCCCGGTTGTCCTATCGATAGCGCTAAACACGTCGTCTAGAAGAATGATATCAGGTCTGAAAGCAATCGTACGTGCCAATGCCTATAAATATAGTGAGTACCAATTCTCAAATTCCACACTGGAGAAGTTCTTACCAGTCGCTGCTTCTCACCGCCGCTTATCTTTGCTCCACCACTTCCTACAGTCTCACTGTCAGATTGTAGATGAAGCAGATTGTCCAATGCACATGCATCTATGACCGCCTGATGCCACCCATTGTCTTCCGGTGCACATCGAAAAACATTGTCGAGTGCTGTTAAGTTTTCTAGCCATGATTCCTGGCCACAGTATCCGATATTCGCTGTCTCAAGACTTATAGTTCCGGACATTAGCTCTGTCTCTCCTAGTATACCTTTCAGCAGAAGGGATTTCCCACATCCCACTGGACCAGTAATAGCAATGTGTTCGCCTTTCTTAACATCGAGATTCAGATTTCTCAAACGTGCTTTGGGTCCCCATCCAATGTCTGCATTTCGTACTGATATAAAAGAATCAGCGCCAGATCGCTTCAACTCCTCCATATTTATTGAATTTACGCTGTTCTTGGGCAGGTCTCTGTCAATTGGAACGCTAGCATTAGAGCCGAGTTTGCTGCTGCGGATAAGTCTGTAGTCTAATCTCTCTGGCATGTCTATGAAGGCATGGACACGCTCGAAGCAGCCTTTTGCTGCACCTAGAATCGGTATGGTCTGGAGGATACGTATCAGAGGGGATGCAAGGAGCGTGATGAGAACCAGCGAAGTAAATAATCTTGAAGCGTCCAGATCAGATTTTTTCGACTGAGTAGCACCGATGTACGCCACAAATACCATTACGGGTGATAATGTCAACGTTGTATAAGCTGTGGTAAAGTTAGTGGCGCTGACATAGACGGTATGGATATCTTACATGATAGGACCGACCCTACCAACAAAGTTCGGAATGTCTTAGACGCTTGAAATTCCTTCGTCCGTAGTTCTTCGATTTTCGAACCAGCTCTCTGATCCGATCCAGTCATCTTGATCGCTTTCAGTGAGGAGAGCATCTTTTTTGTTGCGGCAATCCTCTTCTGGGTGGCCTCGAGCCAGACTTGTTGCTGAGATCCGGAATGTTTTCCAATAAAAGTCGACGCAGCAGTGCAGGCTACCGAATATTAGACTGGATCAATTCAGGCTCCAGACAGCAGAGAACAGCAGAGCAACTACATACCGAGAGCCAGTGCGAGGACTGCCAGACTTGAAGCCCCAACTCTGTTCCACAAAAGCCAAGTTGCCAATGCAGTCTCCAAAAGTGCGGCCCACATTTCGTGCATCTGTGCTAGACTTCCCACGATTCTTTGCACATCAGAGATCATTAAAGTTAAGGCTCTTGATTCGATATTCTTGTCTTCCTTCAGCTTTAACATCTTCTCGAAGATAGCATCCACTAAGCCGCCCCTAACCATCGTGATGGATTTGTATGTCATATGCCAATACCAGCTACTTGATATCTAGAGAAACCATGAGATTTTTCACATTCGTGTCATCAACGAGCGGAACGTACCGCGATACCTCCATAGACAAGTACACACGCTCCAATTAGTCCATAACCGTCATTTTGGGATGAGGATCGCCCATCTGCCATATATGCAAGCAGCGAGGAGACCAAAAATGGCTGCGAGAAAGTGAACCCCGTAAGGCAAAGCCTTGGAATGATAGGTGCCACGAGGTATAATTGCAGACATTCCAAAGTCACGCCCGGAAACCCGGTACGTCCCACTGTGTGTCTAGATCAGCTTTGTTGAGTTTCCTTCTGTTGGTGGAATACGCACATTGGAGGCTCTTTAGAATGCGTTCAAATCTTTTCCTCAATTTTGCAGAGTAGAGAACTTTATCGATCGACTGAATATCTGATGGTGTAAGTGCTCTCCGATAGCCTGTCAACATCAATTTGTTGAGCCAAGCAAATAGACTTCGACTTAGGAAGCCAGCCATTTCTTCACTCGAAATCTTGCCGTTTCTGTTGACAAGGTATTTCCTTTTACTGCTACTCTCGAGCACTATCATAACAATTTGCACGGCAAGGGTAGAGACTGTAATTGAGGCAATGGCCGCTTTCCCCTCAAGAGACCAGTACGTCCGAATCGTTGCAGCTCTGAGCAATGCAGTAACACAGAGGTACAGGACGATGAGAAAAGAAGGCCGACATGATTTTGCATGTTCATAGTGAGATACCGTAATTAAAGAAGCAGCCGTGATGAATGACAATGCAGCCGAAGGAACCGAAGCAGGTGTAATCTCATTGTTCTTGATGCATACTTTGAGTAGGACAGCTAGTTCCAGGATCAAAAATACTGAAGCAGTTCCCTAGTTTATTATCTCGCCGTTACCACTTGCTTTATCAAAAAATACTTTGAGTTTGACGTACTAATTTCAAGGTATGCAATACTCCGAGTTTCACGTTGGTACGTCGCTTTACTAATCTGAATAATCGAGCAGCGGCGCAGATTAGAAACAGAGATGATGGAATTATTTGAAAGACGATTTCCTCGAACAATAGAGTGAAGTCGAATGACCTCCGGCATGGAGCAACTGCTGGACCGAAGGATTGTTCTGCTGTAAAGGAGCATGTCATCTTCATTCGATTCGTTGGCAAATGAAAGAGCTAATAGAAGAACACTAGTGCGGCCATGGGGTTCTGGTATATGTATGTATGTATGTATGTATGTATGTATGTATATAAGTTAGCTGCTGCCTGGTCGCGTTTATCTCTGCCTAGTTAATTGTTTTGCGATTTTGTATCTGGGGTAAATTAAAGATAAAACAACAAGCAACCAGGTTTCTGATTGGCAACAGCGGTTCAAACCCCAAAACGGGCAGGCTAATGTCACATCGCTTCTCGGCGCAGGCAGCCAGTAATTTTATGTATTTTCTCAATGATAGAAACCAGCTGTTCTTCTTACTCCGTCAGTATCAACTATTAGAATAGGTAAAATGATATGCTCTGCCAACCCGCATATGATCGAGCGGTACAGTGCATATAGGTATGCTTCATATAATACCTGTGGTTCCTAGCAGCCAGTGGGGTTTCATCAACGATCAAGCTGTAATGTGCATGCAATTAACTAATGATTACAGTTTTCGGTTTTCGCCAGGCTTCAGGATACCCCTTTGAAAGCACCAACAGCTAACTTAATGCCACAGCTATGATGATATGATTTGTACGCTTCATTTACTTCTGTCATTGGTGTCTTGGGTATGGCATCGACCAGTGTTAGATTGTAATTGTGCGTATAGATGATGCTGCAGACAACACATGTCGCATCGAGAGTTGCTCCTATTCGATCGCAGGTCTCGAGACCATCACATATCGTAATCCATGAGATTCGCGGAGTTCCTGAGGCGACTCAAGCGCTGGAGCTTGGGGAGATATTGGCGAAGAATTCTCGCGAGGATCAACCCCCCTTAGCAGACCCCATGGCTATAAATCTCGATGTGCAGATCTGTAGGAGTAGAGGTATTAATATTGCAGAGCTAAGAGTCGACGCTAGTTGTACAGTAGGTTGTTTTCGTTATGGTGTGCTTTTATTTTCGCTATTAAGAGGTTACAGGAGTCAATGATGATGTTCGTAGAGTCTCTAACGACTTTCTACTTTAAATATCCGAAGGAAAATGCATCAAAGTAGCGGCAGAACTTTCATCTCATCCGATGTTCTCACCGGCTTCTGAACTCTTGATGACGACCAATGGATTAGCGATTTCCCTCTCTTACATAGCAAGCGCTATCAACCATCACAACAACTATGGATATGGAAGCTTTATCCGACCAATTTGGGCAGGCCCAGCCAAGCTTCTATCTCCTCCCTTGATAATTGATCGGGGTTGCGTCCGATGTTTAGACTTCCCCGAAATGTATTACACCGTAGGACGTGACAAGGCCATCGTTCTTTTTGGTGTAGTACAATCCGAGCAGTGTACCTTTATTTGTTCTTGGAAATGAGATGGAAGCATCATGAAGGGAAGGGCTCTCCATGTGGTTTTTGGAAATGAAGAGATGTGATATATCTCCCGTGCAACTGAGTGAGCTGGTAAAAGAGGATGATTACCCATAAGTGAGTTTTCTGCTGGATATCTTTAATGTAATCTTACTTGAATACCCGTGAAGTATTCTCGAATAGTTTCTCTTCCTCTCGCTTTTTTCTAAGAATATGCCCGAGTCGATCGAAATCATGCATTACAGCCGGTAGAACTATTATCCTAGTTGTTTTCTAGCTCAGCGCATTAACCCTATCACCCTGAGCTCTATTAATGCTTCTTTTATATCAAGTGTAAAATCCTTCGGCTTAAGTGTCTCTAAAGCAAGGAATTTAAAGGAGTAAATTATAAGGGTATTTATGAATCGAAATAAAACTTTGGACTTATTTCAGGAAATCTACTATCCAT
>JAJONI010000196.1:0-16085 GCA_022190145.1 Pezicula rhizophila
AAATGATTACTTCTACTAATCTAAGAGCTATAATACATAGTAAGTGAGGCTTTGTGTAGTTTAGCGATCGGCAAGATATTTATCTACCTACTTGTACCTAGTTATCAACTTAATCAATCGAAAAGAACGCCATCCGCTATGCATCTACAACATCTATCTTCTAAACCAGTCTAGCAATTCTGTATACCAGATTCTGAAAGTGTCTCCAAGTTTATACAACACTAACATCACGCCAACCCAAAGCCACCTCCCTTCACCACCAAAATCACCCCTCGAATCCCTCTCTGCTACCAGAGCACCAAGCCCAATACCACAGCTTAACGCTGCTACCAAAAGCAGTCAGGCTCTCCACTCTGGTACAACCCTTCTCAAATACTTCATGAACTTGAACAATCCTACCGCCATCTCTACGTTCCCCTCGGGATCAGTGACACGCTCCGGGAAGGCGATGCCTGCGCCGTATAAGCCATCCACCGTCTCCCCAGTTTTGGAGTTCTCAAAACCGGCTGTGTTGTGGTTGTATTTCACTTCTAATTTCTTTCCGTTCTTGAAAAGTTGGGGAATGGGTGCTTGCGTGTATCCAATAGCTTGAACAACGTGCGTACATTGTGGTAGGTGCTCCTCGTAGATCTTGGCCTCGGCTTCGTTACCATTGGGGGTTGTGATCTTTTCCAAGAACTCACCAACAGGGCTTTCGGGCAGGACATTCTCTTCGAGATTCTCCCTTGCCCAGTGTGCGACCTCTCCTTTGAGGCCAGTATTGTCACGGAATATCCAATCTCCTCTCTCCTCGGCATAGCGAAGCCCATGACGGGTGAACCACTTAATCTTTAGCTTTGGATGAGTTGCCGAGGAGGTAAGGTTATACAGATTGCGGAGGACAAGGATTGCGGAATGGGAAGCGCCAATTACAGCTACTGTAACTTGGTCCGAAGGAGAGAGGATGTTAGCAAGGGCGGTTGGCGAGAGTGCATCGTCTAGGCCGATTTCATGAATGGGCTTTGTGGTGGAGGTTAAGGGGAGTGGTCTGGAGGTGGGGAATGAACCGGTGCAGAGGACTAGGATGGGCGAGCTAATAATTTTCTGGGTAGAAGTGGTGTCTGAAGAGTTGATGGAGATATTCCAGTTATTTGACTGTTTTCAGTTAGATGGTGGGGATCTTAGGGGTATTCGAGAAAGAATTTACGTCTATCAACTCTGCACTCTCTACAGCACCCTTCTGCTTTGTAACTCCCTTCTCAGCGTTAAGCCCCTTTGTCAGCATGAGACATAGATCTGCTGCTTGAGCAATGTGGCACGTCTTCTCTGGATCCAAGCTTCGGAGGTGGCTCAACGCGTTCGGCTCAGGTGTTTCTTTCCCAATTCTTCTGAAAGCCTCTACACCGTCCGCATAAGCTGTAAAGCGCTTAACCCTTGTATTCCTGGTCTGAAATCAGCACTTATACTACATAGTTATAGCATCACAAAACGCCTAGTAAAAACTACATAGTGAAAACCACTCCACGGGATGCTTAAGGTAGAAAGAGGGGGGCAAAGCTCCGGAAAGCAAGGGAAGAATACGATGGAACCTCTCGATACTTCAGATTTAACCTCCCTCCATCAAAAAGATGATCAACCCAAAGAACTGGCCCTTTCTTTTCCTCCAACAAATTTCCAACAACGGCAATACCAGCGGGTCCAGCTCCTACAACCACAGCTCCATACCTCTTCTCAAACTGTGAGATTTTCTCCCCATTGGAGAAAGTTCGACACGGACTTGAACCGACAGATGATAGTGGCGTGATATCGCCCATGGTAACTCTTCTTCTCGTGGATAGAGTCGTGGTAGAAAAAGCAGAAGCGGCAGTTGCAATTGAAATTGTAGGCGTAAAAGTAGAGAAGTAGGATTTTCGTAAAGTTGATGAGATGCCCATCCTCAAAGGAGGACACGCGGAGTTTATTAAAAGCATCTTGGATATCTTGCTCAGTCCTTGTTGACCGAACAGGTAACAGGTGACGCCTCCGAAAGTTTCTCCTTTCTACAAGCAAGGGACTCTTGAGAGCTTAGCAGGCTATAGCCAAAGGGTGGTGGTATTTTGGCTTGCGGCTATCAAAGTGAGATAAGTGGTCATATAATAGCACGCCGTACGACAGGTATAGGAAGCACACCCTGTTGGCTGGTCCCTCGTCACCCCGATTCGCTGGGTTTGGTAACAGCTGCTGGAGAGTTTTTTTTTTTTTTTTTAAAAAAAAAAGGCTTGCACTTCTTAGAGGATAGTGAGTGTGTGGGCAGCTAAATTTGCCAATTGATAACTCAGAGGCCAGTAATTGGGCACAGGTGGCAGTTTGATCATCCAAGATCCGGTCGTCCCATGTAGAATACAGAAAAGTCTGGAGTTTTGATGGTGGAGAAGTCAAGGTGGAAGACGCAGAAAAACGCGTGGCTACGGTACCTCGTGTAGTGTAAGGGTGGCATGACTACTGATCATGTGACGTTTTTGCTTCATTACTTAAGTACCTAGGTACCTAGGTACCTAGCTAACCTAAGCATCCAATCTTGACCTTCTCCATTTTGACATTTGATGCCACGAAAGCGCATGTATATAAAAATGTCCGAGATAGGTTCGACTAGGAACGCGCCAGGTTGTGTGTTCTGGGAAACCTCATGGGTCGTCATGGCGGTATGGTCTCAGCCCGCAGGAATGCGTAACCGCTTGCGTCCTTCCCCCAGATCTACCAACATCTACTAGTAGCATAGTAAGGATGCATGCAGCATTAAGATAAATACACACAACCCATATATCCTCCCCAGAACAATTAAAAGACTCCCCCTCCCCCCTCCCCTCGATTGTCTCGCTGCACCAACAACCGTCTCCTTGTCCACTTTACAGAAACTGTAAAAAGAGCAGATCTTTGCACTCATCTCATTCTCGTAACTAGGCCCCGCCAAACAAGCCTGCTGGGCCGAAGAGCTACCTTAAATCCAAAAAGAAAAATTAAAATATACATGAAAGTCCGTCCTCAGTTCATCTTCATCCTTTTGCTTTTGCTTTTCATTCTTCTCTTTCCCTTCAATACTCAATTATTCGAATCTCCTGGATGCCAAAGGAACGTCCGGCCAACGCCATTAGGATATATAAACCCGAGCACCATCAGAGAGAATCCAAGAACCGCTGCGCAATGCTAACATACCAAAAATGCACCAACAGTAATACCTCCCCGGAAAGCAAACCAAGACCCTACAAAACCAACATACCAAGTATCGCAACAAGACCAGCAAAGATGGACCCCTTCAACATTCGATCTTGAGCACTCAATTGATCCGCGCCACTCTTACTAGTACTCGAAGTGCTGCCTCCATCATTCTGACAGAAACCACTACTGCAAGTAGATGCTGAGCTGGATGCGGTAGAAGTACCAGAGCTACTGCCTGTAATGGTCGCAGCAGCACTGCTGGCAACCTCACTCGCATGTCCGTCGGTTCCAGGACCAGCACCACTAAGACCTGGGATAGTTTCCGCTGTCGCCGAGGCCGAAGCTGCAAGTAATCCAGCCGTCATATTTGTGCCAGTGCCAAGCAAAGAATCAAGAACTGTAGGCTTGTCACCATCGACAACAGTGTTGTTAGTTCCTACAGCACTACTGTACGTGTACGATTTGCCGCTGTTAGTGCCCGGCGCCGTCGTTGCATTGTAGCAGTCTACAGTAACAGATTGGACCATAGCGTAGTCATAGCCGTTGCTCTGGATATCTTGGGAATCCCAATTGATGGCTCCACCGGCCCAATCAATAGTTCCTTGAGCATTGGTTGCGAGTCCACCAGGCCAGATTGACAGCTGCACACGAGCAGGAGTCTGAGGGAAGTCCCACTGGTTGGAAGTTGCATTCCAGGTGTCAGACCGCTGCTTGGTACGTCCAACCTGTCCATCTACCAACCAAGTGATCTTATCTGGAGTCCAGTCAATTTCGTAGGTGTGGTAGTTGTTGAACGTATCAGAGAGGCTTATGTTTGCCGAGTTGCCATCTATCACAAGTCAGTTAGCTCTTCTAGTTCCTTGTATCCTGTATCCCTATGTAGGACTTACAGTTCGTGATGCCTTGGAAATAGTAGTTGGTTTGAGCGGTTTCCAAGTCGACACCGACGAACTCATAATCAATTTCATCCTTGACGTCCGACAAGAGAATGAAGGCAGTCACTACTCCTTGCCCTCTACTGGTCTTGAGTGTAGCCTTTACATTTCCATACCACATATAGGACGATGACGCTAACACCGTTCCCACAGTATCTGGAGCCATAGTCAACAGCACGTTGTCATTGTAAATGAGTGCCTGACCATCCATGACCCAATCGGTTGTGGACGCATCTCCCAAATACTTGGAATTCGAGGTAATTCTATCCATGGATGTAAAACTATATGTTTTGCTTTCGCATACGGGTTCGGGCACGCAGGAATCGAGGGAGAAGGATGATCGAGGATCGCATCCTCCTAGGCAATAGGCACCAACTCCGCAAGCTCCGTATTCTGTCACCAAGAGTCAGCTCACTGAACGGACGACAAACTCAGCAATAGACCTCAACTTACGGGAACAACATGGCGACGCTTCTGGACAATGGGAGTCGAGACTGCAGGCAGTTTCGGCATATGTCGTCGACACGGTGGCTACCAAGGCCAGAAATGCTGATATGCGGACCATTTTTAAATACGAGCCCCAAGATTAGAAGAGAAAAAAAAAGGAGCTTCGCAAAAACACCACAACACAACGGCAGTCCAATAATCCAAAGGAGATGATCGATGATGTCAGCTCAACAATGTATACAAACAAAGAAATATCAATTGAATGATGAGAGCGAATGTGGTGAAGTTCCCTCGATGATCGGTGATTTCCTTGTTTATGCTTTTATGCTTCAGGATAACGATAATAGATTGCGGGCGGATGACGGGTAGACAGAGCGACCGTAGTTACCTTCTCTCTTTCTTTCTCTCTCTCTCTTTCTCTCGAGAAAAGGCAGGAACAAATAACAAAGGTAGCGAATGTGTCAAGGAAATCAGATTCCTCTTTGTCGTGGTCGAACGGTGATGATGCTGTTGAGGCGAGGTTGGAGTGAGGAGAGGAATGGAAAAGAATCACACATTCAAATCAATCAATAATACGGGGGGGGGGGCTTGGATCGCTACAGCAGGGGTCCAAGCTGTGCGTGAATAATAAAAGACACGCCGGAGCTACTGACTGTAAGAGAGCTCTCTTTCCGCCACTTCTGTCCCAAAGAAGAGATGTTTCCTTGGGGCCCATCCAATCATGTCGGGTATCGCTAGCGTACCTTGCTATAATTGTTATAATTAATTTGCCCGTATTGAATCGTAGATCATAGGTGATTATTGTTGTGCGATTTGGCAAAATGCGGAGTGTGTGCCGTCGTATTTGCTAAAGAGTCCAAGTCATCACCACTGGCCTTGTTAACTGTCTTTTTTTTTTTTGACACTATGAAGAACTATTTCTCCATGATGATTTAGGGCATCTGGTAAATCACCTAGGTATAGTATAGTATAGTATAATATAGTATAGTATACGAGATGGCGCTCAGGCTTTGAGGGGAATGTGGGGTCGGGCCTTCCATCGAAGCTTAAAATCCGACCGTAGCCGTCCGTCATCCCTTGGCATTCCAAGGAGGTTGGCTGAGGTGCTCTCTCCAGATGTGCACGGGTGTGGTGATCTTTACGCCTGATAGACAACACTCTTCAGCTTGCGCTTTGTGTTAAATTACCTAGCTTGCCCATCATTGTGCCCCATCTAAGAGAAACTGCCCTCAGCTTTCTCAAAAAAATAAAAAAATATATAAAAAATATAAAAAAAAATATTCTCAGTCTCATTCTATCCCACAGGTTTAAAGATCTCTCGGACCCGGAGATCTGGACAGCACTCCCTCCACAACGCAACGGGACGCTGCATATGTATCAGTCCTGCACTCATCCGAGCGTCCAAGACTCCTTTTCATTTGAGGGTCCTTTCCACGTGCTGGTTAAATACATCCAACGTCAGAGGAGAGAAAAGATGGTACAGGCTCCTAAATGAAGTATAAATTATCATTTTCTTTGAAACGCAAGATATTATGGCGTGAACACCGTCGAAAAGCAACGCGCATTTTTCCAGGGCCATGATGATATCCCTCCTCCCGTATACCAGATCCATTCATTCCTCCGGCCTTCCTTGCAGAATGAAACCAGATGCTATGAGCAAATCAAAAAACCTTCTACCGTTGTACCAAGACCAGAGTCCCCCATCTGTATCATACCCAGCCACCCAAACTAAACAGAGACTAGGGACCAGAGCAGAAACCAGAAATTTCCGCCGGTGACCATAGGATAGGGAATATGGAGATGGATGAGCTTGAAGCAAACGACAGGCACTTGCGTCTGGTACACAAGTAACGAATTAAAAATCGAATATGTTCTTTCCACCCAACACCCCGCTGGCTAAATGCGCAGGATTAAGCATTAAAAATGCAACAGTCCAAGCGATGTTGACGAGGAAGGGATATAGTGCAAAGAAGATGAACGCCGAAAACTGTGATCGAACTGCAGAACCAATACCAAGTTTGGTGGTACCTCCGAAAATCTCTTCAGGGAGGTGTTATATACGACCGGCAAAGTGCTCCTTAGCATATTGCTCGCAAGCCTAACACGGATCAGTACGTGTAGAAATAAGAGGAGATAAGGGGTCTGAACCTTTGCCGGCTTTCCTAATCGAGCGCCAATGGTTTTCCACTTGTTGGCTTCGTATTCCTTGATGGCGTTGAGGAGAGCCTGACTCTGATTGAGAATTAGAACTGATAGAAGCTTTAGACTGTTCATTGTACCTCGTCTTCTGCAAACTCCGCGTAATGCATGTCCTACAACCATCAGCCGAGGGAAAGACAGAATCTTCTCTGCAAGAAAGGCTCACCTTGTACCAATGTTTCTTAACACTCCCTTCAGTTCTGCTGGGGAACGTCTAACGAGAACTCAGCCTCATGGACTTGCACTGACGTGACTTTATCTCACCTTCGCAATATCTGCCCAGCTATTTCCAGCATCCCTCATGGTCTTCAACCTCTGCTCTTCGGCGGGCGTCCATGGTGTGTTCGTCCTTGATTTCTTCGCCGGTGGCTGTCCAGTCGGTGGCGAAGTCATACTCGATTCACCTGCGCCTCCATTAGAAGGGCCTGCGCCGGAAGGTACAGACATCGCAATGGCGGTTCCAGAAGCGCGTCGTTTATTGCGTGGGGCTGTCGGTGATAGAGATTCCGACTTGAGGGAAGGGTCAGTTGGCGCCGGCGCTGGCTGGATAGGTGTTTGCGATGATGAAGCTCCAGGGGCAGATGCGACTTTCTGGATGTTGCCACGCCCAGACATTGGGCGACGATGCGTCTCAAGGTGCGCAAAAATGTGTTTGGGTGTGAACTTGAGGGGATGCAGGAAGGAGGGAGAAGCTGCGCGTAGGCTCCAGAGCCGTCTAAGTCGCGTGTGGACTGGTTGCAGGTCGCCAAATTTGAGGCTGGGATAAAGGTACGGAGATACTTACGGAGTACAAACTCATGTACTTGGGATGGAGTAGTAGACGGAGTCAACACGGCTGAGATGACTTTCCCGCATAACGCGCCGATGTCAGGCTTTTACCTCTAGCCTTGCTGTAGTCAGGAAGAAGCCCCGGCCAATGGGTATTTTGGACGATATGCTGTAGGGCACGTATTATCCATCCGTCAGACTTGGTGGTGGAGAAGCAGCGTGTTTGTCTGATGACCTCGAGGGGCTACCTCCAAGCTTAAGTATAGTACAACGTCGGTACATGCAGAAGGCTACAACCAGATGTCATTATTGAAATTTGTTTGACAAGGGAACGTGACCCGGGGGGACCAATAAAGGATCATGCCTGTCCTTTGTCCATGATCGGATCCAAGGTACATGCGGATACTTGTGCAGCGGCTCCGTTGACCACTCGCAAGGCCTGGCATAAGAGAGAGGCTGCGATAAGTATGCGCCAGCACTCCCCTCAGTGCCAACTATTATATGACTTATTTCTGCGGTCAGCTTCAAAGGCCTGGAAGTGGTAGTCTCACCGCGACTGCGACTGCTGGCGCGCTGGCGTGCTGGCGTGCTGGCAGCCGGGTACAGACGAGGAAGGTCGCGCAATACTGCCCTGTCGAGACAGCACAAGCGGCCGAGAGAGGATCTGGTGTGGGTGGTAATTGCTAGGGGGGTTGGCCATTGTTAAAACTCAGCCTAGCTGACGATCGCAAGATCGAATTCTCCGCTCTAGTCAGTGATGATTGTAAAGGGAAATATGGGCGAGATATGTCTTGCGAAGGACAGGGTGGACAGGGCAAACAAGGCGCAGGGCAGAAACACGGGCAATGAGAGGTCAACGGGGGCAGAAGGATTGAAGGGCAGGAGGGCAGGAAGTAACGAGTTTTGATATGAAAAGAGTGGCGCCTGGGCATCCAGCACTACCTATTGTGCATCCTGCAAGCTGTGGGCGTGTCGCGCGTGTAAAAACGCACATGTACATATATGTACATGTCGTCAAGGGATACATTTGTCGTACAAAGAAGAGAACTCACTCGTGCTAGACTGTGGCTAAACCCTGACCATGCGCCAGTAGCCAGTAGAAGTACAGTAGTAGTAATGGCTAGCTTTATTACTTGCATGAAGAAGTGGATGCATGGTGATGCTGATTGGTGTATTGCTTAGCTTAGGCTTGGGAATATAGAACTGTGAATGGTTGCAGATGTACCCTTTGTTGCGAAGGTCGAGGTCACTTGCTGATATTTGTAGAGGGTATTGCAGCAAGACTGCATGGTGTTGTTGCGGGGTAGCGGGTCGCACGCCCTAGAAGTCCTTGCTTCACGGATGTCTGGACCTCGTCTCCCAGCCTTTGCCCATGTGTCCAGTGTGACCTTACCCGGTGTACATTCTTGTAAAAATATTGTTCTTGTTTGTGTGCCAGCTCTGGAGTAGAACGCCTTTTTCTCTCTCTCCCATAGCTGGCGAAGCGATGAGCACTGGGAGGGGGGGAAGAATACGACGCCGAGCGGGTGTAACCTGACCAGGTCGTTGGAGGTAATAATGCCCGCTCTATGACATCGTCAAATCAAGGATGCTGGCCAAGATGCACCATGTTTTGAAGGCCGACGAGTAGACGAGTAGACGAGAAGACGAAGACGAGAGAGCATGTCATACTCTCTCACTACGCGATGTTAGACATCAGCATCAGCATCAGCATCAGCATCTCATATGTCGCTACTACTGACTGATAGTTGATAAAGCGTTTTCGAGACTAGGCCTAGCCCATTCACCAATTGGCGATGGCTGACTCGATTCGCTCGTGGCCGCATGCCATTTTCCGAGGCCTGTCTAGAATGTGATGCTTCATGCATGTTAAACCCCGCTGGTGATCGTGCAGTCGTAGGCCAGTCATGACAGTATCGTGCATCTGACATCTTTACGAGGCTCAACTCTGATGATCAGAGGGGAGACAGGGCCATAATAGAGTAGTTATCAGGTTTTGTCCATCGCATGAAAGAGGGTAAAGTAGCCTTATTCTCTCTTTGCTGCACTTTTCAAGCTGCACATTTGAGTCTAGACTCTAGAGCACTCTTTACGACCCGTACTCGCTTGCACAATCATATAGTTTCCTTCTAATATCAATCTTTACATCCGGACAGAGTCTTGTGTCCATCGGCGCCGTTGCGGATTATCTTCGAGGTCCGGTTCCCCTCATGCCTCTATGCCTCTATGCCTCTATTCAGACAATCCGGCCGCAGACGAGGTGTCAGCGATGGCTTGCATCTTCGGGGCGCCTTCCGTTCCCTGGCGCTTCGCCTTGAAGAATAAGGGGTGCTAGGACCTGGGTAACGACCGCCGCAACGTGGTGGAATTAGGTTGCGCTTGCGGTGAGAGGGTTCGTCTGAATACGTCTGAATAAACATTTTTTGCAGCGTTGTTTCGTTTCTGTCAAAGCGAAAGCTTGTTTCAGCGCCAAACGTTGAAACCCCTAGTGCGAGTGGTAGCACGAGGGGATTCCGTGATCCGATGAGAGAAAAATAATGGCATGGAGACGGGAACCCACTACCCTTGTCTCGTTGTTTGTTTCTCCTGAAGGACGTTCGCACCGTACTCTCTTGGCTGTTTCCATTTGCGAAGTTGCGGTGTATGCACTTAACTGGTCATTATTACTGGAGTCGTCTAGATCAAGCCCAAGAGTAGTAGTAGTAGTAGTAGTAGTAGTAGTAGTACAGTAGAATAGCTGGAGGTGTTTGTTTCTCTCCCCTGTTCTTCTGTTTGGTCTGTGTCAAAAACGAGGGTCGACTAGGTACGGTACTCCGCTATATGTCTCGCCGAAAATGTCGTATTATTATTACTATTATTATTATTATTATTATTATTATTATTGCTTCTGAACGTGCATTTCCACCATCTCGGTTTAGAGTATGGAGTACGACTAGTAGGAGTACGAAGTTACAATTTAGAGAAGTGATGGCCTGGCTTGACGTAGGTCACACACTCCACGAGTCTAGAAGCTGGAGAATAATGCATTGTACAAACCATAAGGTACATTACGAAAGATACCCATAGCATAGTGCAGAAATCCGAATTTGGAACGAGATAAGCTTCTTTTCATGACGACTCCTGTTTTGAGCAGTTTTGTTGCTGTACTCCACACCCACCAAGCCTTATTTCTCGCCCGAAAAGGGTGCTCACGGGACTTGGACTCACAACAATAATACAAGCAGTCCTTGTTCCATATTTTGTGGAATCCATGCATCCTTATGGCAGTTTCGCCGACAACATCTGCTGTTGACTTCGGAGTCCGGCAACTTGGCAAAAGACAAGCATTGACGGGGTCTTGGATTAAGATTTGGACTCGTACCGGCCATATCCACAGCGGCGAACCCAACGTCCGGCTGACATGACTGTTGCTGTTGATCGTCGACTTGACGCTTGGATTGCAGGTTCATCTTCATGCTTCTGGTGTTTTGTTGGCCTGGCTGAATGAGTTCTTATGTAAGACATATTAATCCTCGTAATCAGGGAATCTGCGAATGACACTCTTACGCAGACTTGACGTGAAAGAATGATGATGTTTCGAAACGAAAGCCGTGCCAAAATAATGTTTTAAAAAGGAAGACCAAACTACTGGGGAGGAAGGACGGGAGGAGGAGCACACAGGCCCTCTCAGGGCTGAAAACTTATGTAAGGCGGGAGAAGTTTACATGCTGGCCAATCCAACTCACCACTTGTAGAGTCGGAACCTCAAACGCCTCTCTCGACCTTCGACACTCAAGACCCAAGACTCAAGAGTCCAAGACTTAACCACAACACCTGTGAGATAGATGACTTGGCCATCCTCCCAAACAAGACCCATGGTTCAATAAGCTCGTTGCGGCCGTGCTCCTCCAGATATTCGTCAATCACTATCCATTAGCATTATTTTCCACGAAATTATGTTTTACTAGTCTGTTCATTCAAAGTTTGCCGAATCTCTGACGGCGGTAAGAAGGGTCTTATGCGACGAAGGCGGCTGGGGGGAGGGAGGGGGGCCATGAGACGATCACGATACGATGCGAGTTTGAAGACAACCACCAAAACTAGAAGCTCTCTCTCCTCTCACCGCCGCGCTTAAGCTGCTCAAGCAAACAGCATCCTCCACCTGGAGGTCCAAAGCTGAGCTCGACAGAGCCTGCCCGTGGTCCATCCGATGATCCTTCTCGCCATGCTGCCAAGCTTTGGCCGTAAGGCTGTCAAATGAGAGCCTTGCAAAGCGCATGCTTGAGGTGGGATGAGCAGGATGTCTTTTGAAGATTGCGACCAACCTGCAGAGAATCGGACGGTGGCCCTTCCGGACAATGAGCAATTTCACCTGTGACTCTCTCTCTTGTGGTGACCGAGGCAGGGCGATCAGGAAGAAGGTGGACGAGGAAACACAAAGTACTCTCTCTCTCTCTCTCTGCCTTCGACATTACGTGCAAATAGCAGGCACGAAAGATCTTGAATGGGTAGTAAATACTTTTCGTACATTATTTCGTCTCTTGTTTTGCTCCTCCGTCGCTTTACAAGGAGGCTCAGACTCAAAGGCCTCTATTATTAACCTGTCAGTGTTTGTACTCGTACTCATATGCCTAACGTCGGTCCCATCTATCAAACGGACACACCTCATCAGAGCCTTGTCAGCCCCTCCAAGAAACTTCGGATCCAGAAATAACCGTTGGGAAGGAGGGAAGAAAAAAAAAGTGTGGTGCCCTGTAGCCCGGTTGGCATGGCCGTTTAAACATAGTCCGTCCGATCATCACTTGTCAATCGTGCAGTGATTTGGCCACTAGAGTACCTCCCCTCCCCACTATGACTTACTCCATAGTCGACTCTACAAACTACAGATACCAAAATCCTACGGTACTTTCGACTAAACCGGCAAAGATCATGATCTGGTCAAAATAAAGCCCTTGTTTGGGAGGCTCGAGAGTCGGACGGCAGCCGAATTAAATCGAGCTAGGGTTGCAAAAAAGAAGTTTTGTGTTTCTGACATGGGGCCTCGAGGACAGCCGAGTTTCGAATTCCGCCGCCTGCGTCTCTAAACATCTCCAGGCCCCGAGTACTAGGGTTAAAGCACAACCTAGACCCTTTTTACACCTACCCACCTACCTACCTACCTACCTACCTACAGCACCTTTCCAGAAACGCATCATCGCTAAACCTCAATTTCTCTGCATAACTCGTACCTCGTAGGCCCTAGTGATTGATTGTCAAGTCACGTTTCTATTATACTGGGGAACACTTCGAAGCTCACGACTCTAGGTGACGCATCGTCTAGACTATCAAACGGGATTGGGAACAACGTCTTCCCCTCCACCTATGAAGATCTTCTGAAAGACGGCTCTGCGTATATAGCAGTAGTATATCAGATCTGTGACACTTGGGACCCCCGCCTCAAACACCAAACGAACATCATCCCCGTCCCCAAGAAACGCCAATATGATGCAGAAACGGGACGAAGAGGGCCATCCCAAAGAAAAGAGATATGCTACTACCGCTACTACTGTACCAAGCCTTGCATAATCAGAAACTCTGACGAACATCAGCCATAATACTCCAATCACCGCCAAGGGCATGAGAACTTGGGACATCAGAGGAAATGCGCACAGGCGGACCCGCAACGGGACCCTGGCTCGCTCTCCAGACTCAATTGAATCAAATCCGAGCGGACGAAGGCTGCTCATATATGAGCCTGCCCTGCTGCTCTCCCTCCGCCTTCCTTCTTGTTTACTTACTCACACTTGACGCTGAACTACTCAACCTCGCAGCTAATACACTCTCTTTTATTCGCCCAACTGGCTTGGCTGCTTACATTCTTTACTGTAGTTTATTGCGTTGTTTAACCTGCATATCACCATCTTTTCAACCATATACTTTATCAACCACTCTTCGTTTCTCCCCAGAACATTATACAACCTTACAGCAGCACGGCCTGCCATTTTAAAAACACAACTTCGATTCTCCTGATTTCGATTCTTGTTACTTGCTGGATTAACAAGCCCCATTAAAACTCACTCAATCTTTACACCTTGACGATAAACGAAACAACTATGTCTCCAACCACCCAAATGAATACCCACCCCGCCAACTTGGCCCCCTCGACCTACTCCCCAGTTGAATCTGTGGTTAGCCACGACTATGCTGGAGTTCAGAAGAACCGCAAGCAGGCTTCCACTGGTGGTGGCAGAGCATGGAGCGAGGATGAGGTATGAGAATTCCTCATCGATTAAAACGGAAAGGATGCTAATCTGTACATAGGAGGTCTACCTTCTTCAAACTCGCCTCCAGAAAATGCCATACAAGCACATCGCCTCTCACCTGAAAAAGACTGAGTTGGCATGCCGCCTTCACTATCATCAGCTTTCCCATGGCAGCGGCAACAGACGCAAGCGTACCTCAAGTGTCTCTCCAAGCACCTCTTCTACACAACACTCTCCAGTCATGCACACTATGCCATCACCGGTCAACCAACACGTTCCCATTGCTGCAGGGACCCCACCGGCCTACGCCCCTCAGTCACCGCAACATATCCAGCTCCCATCCCTCACCCAAGGCGGAAGCCCGCCACGTCTTCAAAACCACCCCATCGCCATCCTTCCTAAGCCTTCTCCACCCCGCCGCGCGATCTCAGACTCTACTCTTCGTCTCGACACAACCAGTAGCGCACAGTCCATCGACACAACCCGACTTCGTGCCATCTATGAAGCTCATCGTGCTAGCTTTTGGTCTCAGATTGCTGTCGAGTATGGAAGCGGTGCCTCGCCATTCGCTTTGGAGGAGAGTTGGAAGAGCTGCATTGTCAGCAATGCCCCGCCCACTCCTGACTCAGCCTATGCAAAAATGGCACCGGTACAGGAGCCGAAGAAAGATGCCACAAGCATCAGTGCATTGTTGGGTATTGACGCTTCTCCCAGAAGCCCAAAGGAGAGAGAGATGATAAGACTCATGGAAGAACGAAGAGGCAGCATGGTAATGCAAAGGGATATCCTTATGGCTGGCGTTGAGTCGGCATAAAGAACATCGGCATGTTTCTGAAACTAGATATACTGCAAAGGATGCAGAGGAATGTTTGAAATAATTTTTGTTTATTTTTTGGTCTTCGAACCACGACGTGATGTGTAATGGCTCACGAGTTGATGGCAGCTACTATTGTAGCTTTGGAGGGTTTTTTGCTTGCGTATGGAGCCTAGGCGGATGTTTACGTTATTGTTCGCTGTTTGAGCAGAGAGATCTACATCACAAACACGACAAGAAAGCTCTGAGTGAGCCTTGTACGATAGGAGGATTATTAGGTTTTTCAATATTTTATTTGACTTTCACTTCACGTTCATGATTGCATACATTGATTACTTGCGATAGTAGTGTTCTCACCAAAAAGCCCTCTTTTGCATCAATACATTGAAGTATTTCCCCTGAGATGTGCTTGCTTAGCCCATCTCCCATCTCCCACCATCCCCATTCAGATGCCTACCTATCCAAACAATCCATACGAGTAAGTCGTCTTGTGAGTCCCCAAGCACACTTCTCAAAAGACAAAAATAAAAACCCAGCTACAGTACGAACAACAATGAGCACAATCCTGTAACCAACTTATCCCAAACCATGCACTAACGCACGCACGCACGCAGCGCGCCCACAAGCACGACAAAGAGACCATAGATCATATTTACCCGAAGCACATCATTAGACCCTTGCCTTGATCTGAAGCTCTGGTTCCATGAAAATACAGTAGTATACTGGTATGATACTGGAGTAATGTCAGTTTCCACATTCGCATCTAACCTCGGACCTAAGCGCATTGTTTTAGACTTTCAGCACTAACTTTTTCTAACTTTTTCGAGTCAACCTGGTATACAGATGAGACGAAAGCTATGCAGCACAACATAACGCAATGCAACGCAACGCAAAGTTCTTAAGAATAGAAGGATCTTCCGTTTTTGGTAGTGAATACCGACCGCATTTTTCAGTCCGTTTTCGGTTTGGTTCCTTTTTGTTTGGGGAATCTTCAAAGATGATTTTTATTTCAAGATGTTTAAGAGTGAGGGTTAGTTTGGTTTAGCTGGGCTTTTCTTTTTGAGACTTGAGAAGAGGGAGTAGAAATAAGCCTTTGGCCCCTGGTGATTAATTATTATTGGTTTGCTTGCGAGAACGAGGTATCCAGGCATTTTTGGGGGAAAGGGGAAAAGTGGAAAAGGGGCTTAAGCGAGCCATTGAGAGAGTACAATATTTTTGGTTGTAGTGTTTGTACCAATCAGTCTATGAATCATGAATCAGATTCTAAACTCACTTGATTTCCATGCTTCGTTTACTTTTGGGCTCGCCTCTCGGTTAATTTATTATTTCTCTTATGTAATACGGCACGGTTTGGGCTAGTGAGTGGTGAGGGCAATGAATTCTTCAAAAATAAGCTGTCTACAGCATTCATAAACTCATCAGCATATCTCGCAGTATTTATGTAAGTAAGTAACTGAAAATATAAGTTAAGAAGCCAAGTCTTTATGCATTTATAGAGCTTTGGCTCTGAATATGGTTGTTTTTACG